>ML781679.1:444315-454856 GCA_009831015.1 Picea engelmannii | reverse complement strand
TTGTGTAAGTAGTTTGAATGGTCTACTTGTAAATTCATGATAAAAAAATCTGGTTCAATATTTGTGTAAACAACAACCACATCTTTGTATTTCAAAACACTAAATTTCCAATCCCTATACAAGGAATTAGTTGAGGCTTTCATGCACATGGCAGCTTTGCCACTCGCAAAAAGTCTCAACCCATTTCTTTGGGTTGAGTGTTGTAATTGTTATTTTGTAATTATCTAATCTTGTGCATTTTCATTGTATCATCTTTTCGCTCACTAATTTACAGGTGGCTTCCCCAAAAAGGGTCACACAAAATCAACAAGCTAAACACATGCAAAACGCCTCAAAACAAACTTGAAAACAATTCAGGGGTCCGCCCCATACACAGAAAACCAAAAAATCTATATTATTTAGATATCTATATACACATATTATCTAGCCGTGACATATATGTCACCTACCTATTTACTTGTGTCATGTATATATTTTCAATATAGATTTCAATTTCAGTAACCAGGAGGCACACTTGTGAAAGAAAGGCGTGACCTTGCCACGTGGATGGTCTAGTATTTTATTTTATGCAAATTCAATTTCATAGAACATTAAGAGTCAAAACCAGGGAGTCTTCATCAGGAGCCCCTCGGAAGTTGTCTAGTTAGTATAAGTCGAGTGGTCTTTCCTCAGTACCACACGGTCAAGGAGTTGATTAGCTTAGCTCGGTTGGAACACTACTCTGCTTGGGTAAGCTCAGAAAAAACCCTCTTTAGGGGGGTCCTGAGCCTCTTCCTTTTCGCAGGTATCCTTCTTCCATCCAAGCAGCTTTAAGATCCCGAAAGCGCTAGTGAAGAGAAGTGGCTAATCCCTACTTCTCTGAACTGCATGGGGCACTCTCCAACCTAACCACCGTGGACTGCTAGGACTACTCTTCATATACTGGTTGGCACAATTCCGGGATGTGTTTGCCTGATAGGGATAACCTTCAAAACAGTGTGGTGGCCAAGGCATGTGATAAAAAACAAAAATTGATCAATAAAATATTTTAAAGTCAACCTTTCGTCAGTCCACCTTTTCCATTCACAAACCAAAACTGAAGTTGTGTATACTTTCTGTTATATCATAGCTGTAACATCTTGTTACAAAGATGTTCATCCACTTTTACCACCCTTTTTTGACTTAACAATCTTCCGGGATCACTTCCCGGGTCACCCCGGGGGGTATTGAGCCATTTTGGGCTTGTTTCCTTGCTTTGAAAGCTTTGAACAACTTGTTGTTCGTAATTTATATCCATTTAAAGGTACTTGACTGTAGCTTTTAAACCCCCTTTTCACCCTTGTTTCATACCCATTTTCTTAAAGTATTCATTGGTTATTTACCCAGGATACCGGTTTACCCCGGTGACCCATTCTGGGACAGTTTCCAACACTTTAAGGAAGTGAACAGCTCGCTGTCCACTTTATTTAGTTCGCTGTCCTAAAAATCAGCAAGCTCATTTTCATCCCATTGTTTATAATTTTCACCCCCCAGGCTATTTCATCCATTCAGGAAGCTAAGGAAGGATAACACCCAGGGTGGGTGGTCCTGAGAACGACTTCTAGTAATTCTTTCACCTTTCTTCTTCCCCTTATTTACCGCCTTAGGCAAAGGACCACCTGAGGTGTGGGTAGACTCTACCTCATGTCGAGCTACCAAAGGGGCTGTAACTCGCTTCACAGCCAGATAGGTCGGATCCGTCCCTACAGACAGATTTTGCTTATAACAGCAGGGTCATCGCCTGCCTTTCCTTCAAACTTTGGTATGTCTGAAGGTAGTTTGGTGGGCATTGCAGTCCATGTGGAATCATGCAATATAGTATCATTGGTCTATTGGATACAAGGTGCAAGGGGCGAGGTTGTTGTGGTTGCAGTGTCCTTTTGCTTCCCTTTTGAACAGATTGTGAAGAAGCTGAATTTTCCAGTATGAGATACTACCTTGCAACACTTTTTAGGTGGAACAATAGTTGGAACTACCTCTGGTATTCTATAGAGATGACACCCAAAGTAAAAATGACACTAAGGGGTTGAGACTCATAAACCTCATGGCATCTCCACATATATGGTTGGCCCAAGAGAACATCACAGACATCAAGTGGGGAAACATTACATAATACCTCATCCTTGAAGGGTTGGATGCTGTATGACAATCGACACTGTTAGCTGACACAGAGATCTCGTCCTTGCCGAAGCCACCTGATGTTGTATGGTTGCGGGTGTGTTGTTGTCGACAATCCCAACTGTTTGACGACCTCTGCGGAGATGAGGTCTTTCTGGCTTCCTCTATCAATAATAAAATGCAGCGGGGTCCCCTTCACCGACATCTGTGAATGAAAAAGTTGCTCCCCCTCTTTAGGGTCCATTGGTTCTTCTGGGTGAATTGTTGCGGTTGTGACAATAGCAGTGGGGTCTGCGCCAATGATCTATCATTTACCAGTATTTTTAGAATCAGATTCTGAATCAGGGTTCGGCTCCTTGTCTTTGATCTCGGCCACCGAGGACGGTTTTGAGCTACATTCATCGGTGTTGTGCCAGGGGATTTTGTGGAAATCACACCATTTTCCGATGTCCTTCTTTGTCTTCCCATGACCCTTATTTTTCTGTGTCTTGGAATGGTTTTTGGGAGACTATTTGTTTGGCCCATCTTTTTCATACTTTGGTTGTTATGGATTTGCAGACCCGAATTCCCGTTTGTTCTGGTGCTTAAATTTCTACTCAATTTTAACAGCATATCAATAAGCAACACTGAGTGATGAGATGTCCAGAAAACCCATTTCAGTCTGTATGTATCTATGTAGAGCGCCATGACATTTCAGAACCAAATGTCCCTCGGAGTCTTTGATACCTAGCTTGGTGCGCAAGGTATGGAAGGTATTGGTGAACTCTAGAACTTCTTGGCCCCTCCCTTGCCGCAGTGTGGTCCATCTCATGTATTGGTCCTCATAGTTGTCAATTGGGTAATACTATTCCTTTACTGCATCCACAAAAAAATCCCAGGTGGGATCAGCCCCATATATTCCAGAATCCTCTATGGAACTTTTCTCCCAGTAAGTTTCCATGAGGGAGAGATTTAAGGAGTGCGAAGGTGATCTTTTCTATGTTGAAAAAATTGTGAACAAAGAAATTACCTTCTAGCAGAGTTCACCATTTTTCTAGGGATTCTGCATCTATCTGTCCTTCAAATACAGGAATATCAAAATTAACTTGTACCTTAAAAGGCGTGGTGCCTCCAAAGTGGCCGCTTGATGAAAATGTGCATGATGCTATCGGCTGGCGTTTAAGGATGTGGGCAAAATTCTCCATCATTTCGTCCCTTTGTTGTGTGAGAGCTTGCTCAAGCAACAGATTGATAGGATCGTCTGCTTCGTCATTTTTCTTTTCTTCCGCCATTGAGGGTTTATTAGGTGTGTGAGAGAGATTTTCATCAAGAGAGACAAGCTCAAGACCCAAATTGCTATACTTGGACCTCGTTGGGGACATGCACTGAAAATATGATCAAGAGCAACCTGCTTTGATACCACTGATCCAGATTATTTTTGGCACGAAATGAGAACGGAGATATAATAAATAAATGCACAGAGATATTACAAATATTCAATAATATAACATAAATGTATCAGAGATGCAAACATAAACATAGATACAAAGTAATACACGATTTCTATTAATGAAAGAAATGTACAGAGACTGTAAAAATACAGAGTGAAAGACTCGCTAGAATGGCGGCATCTTATCTCTGAGAAGAGATGTGACGACTACTCGCATTCGCAAGAAGATCATTAAAATGAGGCTCTAAAGGCCTTTTTACAAGAATGCCAAAAACTCTAGACATCCAAAAACCTAACCCTAGGAGATGAAGCGCCAAAATTCATGTGGGCCCCATTTGGATAAGTTAGTACATCAACTTCCTGTGGTCGTAACTTTTGCATACAATCTCCGTTTTAGGCGTATGATAGCTCGTTGGAAAGGTATCGTCAAGGAGATTAATTTTTGGAGGATAAATCATGTATTAGTTTAATATTTATAACCTCAATATCAAAAAACCTTCATTTAGGCCCTCAAAATGGCCCCGAAATTTAAAACCTGCTAAAAATAGTAAATTGCCAAAATTGCCAGAAAACTGTTTTGAGTCAGTCAAAAAGGGTGGGTGGCCACTGATATCCACCTGGATCAATACTCCATATTTATGAAACAATGGTATTAATTGCGTTGAGTTCCGAGGTGAGAGGGAAAAGTGTTGGACACACCTACCACACTTAGAGGGGGGGTGAATGAGTGTGGGGCTCTTTTTCCCAAAACTTCCCTCTTGCACAAAACTTATCTATTAGAATTCAACATTTATTCATTACTCATTGCTATCATTTATAACTAGTTATATGTAGGCACATATCAGCAATATATCATCAACAAGTCATCACCACAATGAACACAAAGAACACAAGATGTATGTACAATTTTCTTTTTATTACAGACTACAATCCTTGGGGTTTATCAGCAACAACTGAATAGAGTACAACTCTGCAAGAGCACCAGCTCTATATGCAAGACTCAGCTTACATTCTCAACACCAATTGAGATGAGGCAACAATCCTCAACAGATATCAATCTGTCAACAGGTACGCGACCTGTCAGTAGTGCAGCCCGCGTCTGAACGTGGTCATTGTATGATGTAACAAGCGTATGCTTCTGAGAAACTAGGGTTTTTCTTTGCTTCACATGCTCAGATCCTCTGCAACCTGCAATCACTTTCTCTTCTATCTTCCATTGTCCAAACTGACCCATAGCCAGTCACAACACATCCAATCTCTCCAATAGCTTGCTCATGCTCCACAACAAGTTCATATGAATGTTATCTCAATCATGTATAAATAGCTAGTATACCATAGAAATCATGTCACTACTGAATCACAAGAGTGCTGCTCACTCCATCAACCAAATAAACCAAACTAAGTCACATCATAGAATCCATACCAAGAATGCCATAAGCATTCACAACATATCAAATAATAGTATCTATCAAGACAACAATGTAACCATACCAGTGTCTTAGTGATAGATCTGAGGCCATAGAATGCAAATCTGGAACCTGCCTCATCAACCAAGAGCTTGGCACCAGCTCAAACACAAATCTCCATGAGTTTATTCAGTCCACACTCCCTGTACATAGTCAGCCTGCATGTACACTCACCCTATACATAGCCAGACCACCTGTACATGCACCCTATACACATATAGCCCGTGTGGGCATCAAAAAATAGGGTTTTCTGTGACTCTGAGACTTTCACCGTCAAGATCTCCGACATTGCCGAAACTTTGATGCATCCATGAGATCCTCCTCTTGCTCTCTTCCTCAGAATATATCTTCAATCATGCTCAAGAGATCCACACCAATAAGATTCTCTCACAAGAAGCTCTCCATCAATACTCCAAAAGATATTACCAAGAAGCTCTCCATTGATCCACAAAAAGGATTCTTACCAAATGTACATTTTACAAGAGATCCTAGATTATTATTTATACTTTCATATTATAGGTCACTTAACCCATTTTTAGGTTACTTAACCCATTTTTAGGTCACTTAACCTATTTTCCTTATTTTAGGGTTAACCACTTTCCATGAATAGAAAGTTCTCCAATACTTTATCATTTAAATATTTGTTCTTGATTGTGTCACTTTACTTTATCATTTAAATAATCCATATTGATTTTGTCACTTTACTTTATCATTTAAATAATGATTTCTTCTTTTCAAGCACTTTTACTTCTTTGACCTTTTGGGGCTTCAAGCCATCATAAGGGGGTCCTTCAACTTCGTAGAGCCATAACTCTCAAACCATGAGGAGTTATGTGACATTCCACATACCACCGGAAATGGCAATGTCAAGCACTATCCATCTAGGATAGTTTCACCAACAACTTCATTGATCTTCATCTCATTATTCCACATGAAAGCATGGGTCCTCCAATGTTTCTTCTAGGATAACCCAATCCGTAAAGCATCTTCCCATGAGGGATTTCACCATAAGGGGACGACTTTGGAGTTCATCCATTTGCGCACCTTATCAACCATGATAAGATAATAATGATTCATCTTTGCATCGATTGGTTTCCACTTGGACATATATCATTATCATCAAGGGCATCATATCAATCAATTACTTGACATCAATCAAACCAAATCATTTACATCAATGACATATGATCCAACAATCTCCCAAATAATCAAACCATTGGCATCAATGACAAACCATTGGCATCAATGACAACATGATCCAACAATCTCCCCCTTTGGCATTGATGGAAATACCAACATTGATGTCAACTCCAATTACCAATTATTGATGTCAACATGTAGACAAGGCATGCTCTACATGAATAGTCAATGTGACTATCTTTCCACATCAATCTCTCCCATCAATAGACATCAATCACATCAATGTGATTATCTCTCCCCCTTTGACATCAATGGAAAAGGGCCATTCTCCTCTTGGGGCTACTCCCCCTGTCTAGTTGTCGCTGAATAATCTCTCCCCTTTTGAACAAGGGATATCAATCTGATGTAATGCTGAAAATACATCGAACATACTCCCCCTATGACCATCATTCCCCCTGGAATTATGCTTATGTGCTCTTTCTTCAAATATAGGTCTCTTTTCTAGGTATGTATTTGATAAATATCTCCTCCTAGAATCATGGGAAGAAGAATGACTCCCCCTAAGGGTATGTCTCCCCCTATCTTCTCTGCAAGATGAACAATATGCTATCATATGACGATCCTTGGACCTATTCATGCATCAAACTTGTGCCATACCATACATCATGAAACAAAAGATATGTCATATAGAGAATCATGAACAATATATCCACCAAGTACACCATTTACCAAAATGTGCCCACCATGCACAACACTCATGTACATCAACCATGTACATCAACAATGTGCCAAAAGATATCATCCATGAAATGTATCCACCATATGCCAACATGTGCATCTATCAATATACTAAACAAATACCATCCATGAGTGTACCATCATACATCATTACTTGCACCAAGAAAGTATATCAACCATGCATCAATAAGCTAAGTCTCCCCAATGATGTACAACATGACTATCAACTACATGTCTCAATGTGTAGCCCATCCACATGCAAAATCCATGCACCATGATATCCAACAATATCAATGAAACTTCAAAAAGTACCAGCCATGTACTCCAACAAACCATACTCATGGGTTAGTGCCATGCACCCAATATTTATTTTGTATCATAACCTTGCGTGATCTCACCATGAAAACTTGCAGAAAACAATGTCAGAACCTGCAATAAACAATATCGGACTCTGCAATACAGAGTTATGCCATCACGTCAAACTCCAAGCCATGTGCATTGCCTTTTTCCCAAGGCTTTACAACAGACACGATGCATGTTGCACAACTAAGCGCGTGTGTACGCGACCTATTCAAGGTCATCACGCATGTACATGTGACTGTCACCACTGTTACCTGCATGTGCCTTAGTAGATGACACATTTGAACTTCCCTTCAATCTTTCATTCTGATCTGGCTGCTCTGTCTTCTTCACCCACTTCTGTAGATGACCCTTCTCTTCAGATTTTGAGCTCTGAGTATCCATCTTTTCAAAGATGTCTCCCTTTCTTACTTCATTCCTTCTTCTAGCCATGCTATGTGAAGTCCTCATCATGGACTTTCTTCTGGCCAAATCCACTACAACTGTAGCATCTGATAGAGTTACAGTGAACAGAAATATGTCCTATTTGATCACATCTCCAACATCTTGTGGTGTTATAGAATCTTCCATTATATCTTCTTTCATAATATCTACATTCAAAAGCTTTGTGACCATATCCATTACATGAATAACAATTCCCATGAAAATTACTTTCATACCTTTGCCTTGGTGTCCCAAAAATGGATTCTTGATTTCTTCCTTTCTTTGTTCTTTTGAAATTTTCTTTGCCTTGTGTAGATGGTTGTTTTGCAACATTGTCTTCTTTCTTTGATGGACTTACCTCATGCTTCTTTGAGGTGCTTGCTTCAACGTGTGTATATTCTCCTTTGTATCCAAGACCTGATTTATCACATGATGGTCTTTGACTTTCCAAGATCTCATCCAAGATTCGTGAGCTATTTAAAAATTTGTTTGATTTTTCCACCTTCTTTCTAAGGTCAACAATTTCAGCTTCTAACTTGCAACATGAATCTTCCTTTTCATTTATTTGAATCTTCAATAGTTCCTCTATTCTTTTGGCTTCTTCAATTTGGGTCTTGAGATGGACAATAGTTTCAAAACTTTTACTAATCTCATCATCTGAATTCATGTCTTCTTTTCCATTCTTTGGTCTTGTGATCTCTTCTTCCTTTTCTTCTAATTTAGAACTCTCTTCTTCTTCTTTGAGAATTCCCTTTAACTTCAAGATGTGCCTTTGACTCCTCCTAAGAAACTTCTTAGTGTTATCCGAAAGATAGTTATAGTGTGTATAAAAATGATCACTCCTATACATGTATAAACCCTCTTCAATTTCCTTTTGAATTTTTAATAGATTTCCTTCTATTCCTTTTATGGGATAAATACCATCAAACTTTACACAAACTATATCTACATCTTCTTCTTCACTAGTAGATAAAAATTCATCATCATAATCATCATTGCATTCAAGGGCTTTAGAGTGTTCTTTACCTTCATTTGAAATATCCTCATGATCTTCCTTTTTGCCAACATCAACACGTACTTCTTTGCCTTCAATTGAAATGTCTTCAAGATCTTCCTTTGTGCTATTATCACTTGATTCTTTATCTTCACTTGAAATATTTTCAAAATCACATTTAGAAATAATGCATTCAAGAGATTTTGATTTACCTTTGATGATCTTGATGGAGTGGTCTTCAATTTCTTCTTTCTCTTCCTTTCTTTGATATGTCTCCTCTAACCTTAGCCATAGATCCTTGGCGAAAGTGCATTGTCCCATGCTCTCTTTGATAGGTCTTGAGAGTCCACTAAGAATGGTCTTGAGAGCCAATGCATCATTCTTCTTTCCTTCCCTTTGAGCTGCCAACTTTGACTTGTTCTTCAACGGAACATATCCATCGATGGTTGCCTTCCAAATAGCTACTCCCATTGTCTTTAAATACACTCTCATCTCTATTCTCCAAGTAGAATAGTTTTCCTCATCAAGGATTGGAACTTCATCATCCATTTGTGTGTGTCTATGGATCTCCTTCAAGCTTGTTAAGGCTTGTAGTGAAGGCCTTCTCTGATACCAATTGTTGGACACACCTACCACACTTAGAGGGGAGGTGAATGAGTGTGGAGCTCTTTTTCCCAAAACTTCCCTCTTGCACGAAACTTATCTATTAGCATTCAACATTTATTCATTACTCATTGCTGTCATTTATAACTAGTTAGATGTATGCACATATTAGCAACATATATCAGCAATATATCATCAACAAGTCATCACCACAATGAACACAAAGAAAACAATATGTATGTACAATTTTCTTTTTATTACGGACTACAATCCTTGGGGTTTATCAGCAACAACTAAATAGAGTACAACTCTACAAGAGCACCGGCTCTGTATGCAAGACTAAGCTTACATTCTCAGCACCAACTGAGATGAGGCAACAATCCTTAACAGATATCAATCTGTCAACAGGTACGCAACCTGTCAGTAGTGCAGTCTGCGTGTGTATGTTCCCTGGCTCACTACAGCCCACATGTGAACACGGTTAGTGTATGATGTAACAAGCATATGCTTCTGAGAAACTAGGGTTTTTCTTTGCTTCACATGCTCAAATCCTCTGCAACCTACAATCACTTTCTCTTCTATCTTCCATTGTCCAAACTGACCCATAGCCAGTCACAACACATCCAAGCTCTCCAATAGCTTTCTCATGCTCCACAACAAGTCAATATGAATGCTATCTCAATCATGTATAAATAGCTAGTATACCATAGCAATCATGTCACTACTGAATCACAAGAGTGTTTCTCACTCCATCAACCAAATCAACCAAACTAAGTCACATCATAGAAGTCATACCAAGAATTCCCTAAGCATTCACAACATATCAAACAATAGTATCTATCAAGACAATAATGTAACCATACCAGTGTCTTAGTGATAGATCTGAGGCCATAGAATGCAGATCTGGAACCTACCTCATCATCCAAGAGCTTGGCACCAGCTCAAACACAAATCTCCATGAGTTTATTCAGTCCATGCTCCTTGTACACAGTCAGCCCATGTGTACACTCACCTTATACACAGCTAGCTCACGTGTACACACACCCTATACATAGACAGCCTGCGTGGGCATAAAAAAATAGGGTTTTCTGTGACTCTGAGACTTTCGCCGTCAAGATCTCCGACATTGGCAAAAATTTGATGTGTCCATGAGATCCTCCTCTCGCTCTCTACCTCGGAATAGATCTTCAATCATGCTCAAGAGATCCACACCAATAAGATTCTCTCACAAGAAGCTCTCCATCAATACTCC
>ML781679.1:400335-422191 GCA_009831015.1 Picea engelmannii | reverse complement strand
AGGAGGTTAGGATGATCCCACTAAATCATGAAAGCGAGTAAGATCCAAACCATTCGGATGCCACCTCACCATAGAAGCTTCTCCTTCTAGAAGATTCGAGAAAACGCTCGTTTTTCCCACGTGCTGGAATGTTCGCACCCTAGATATATAGCAACCTACGAACTGTTCGCACCCTGGCTATAGTGCAACCTGCGAGAATTGGTTATTCTCGCACCCTGCCTATATAGAAACCTGCGAACATCCTTTTTATAAGGTTTTTACATAGGAAAAAGCAATTTATTTTCTCAGGAGAAGTTCTTCTCCCTTCTCTCTTTAGGAACTCAGGCCACTGACCCCTCTGAAGGCAACATATAGGTTTACATCATTAACGATCATAGGGATGACGAAAATAATGTGTAACACCAAGAAGCTCTGAAGCTCAGTGAGTGTGGTTGGGGCTGGCCAGTCACGGATGACTTGGATCTTGAATGGATCCACATGTATGCCATGCTCATCAATTATGTAGCCCAAGTAATGGACCCTGTCCATGTCGAAGGAGAATTTTTCCAGGTTGGCATATAACATTTGTTGCCACAGGGTGTGCAGAACCTACTGAATATGTTGCAAACGTTTGGACCAAGTCTTGTTGTAAATGAGAATGTCATCCAGATACACCACTACAAAAGTATTGGTGAATGGTCACAGGATATCATCCATCATACTCATGAAAGTGGCTGGAGCATTTGTCAAACCAAAGGGCATGACCAACCATTCAAAAAGGCCTTCCTTTGACTTGAAGGAGATTTTCCATACATCTGTCTGTTCTATCGAGACCTTGTGGTAGTCAGACTTCAGATCAATCTTACTGAAGTATTTGGCCCCAATGAGTTGATCAAGGAGGTCGTTGATTCGGGGAATCGGGTATCAGTTTTTTACTATAGTTTTATTTAGAGCCTGGTAATCAATGCAGAGTCGTGAGCTTCCATCTTTCTTTTGTACCATCACGATTGGGATCCCGCAAGGTGATGAGCTGGGACAATGTGTCCCTTGTGAAGCAGTTCTTAGATATGTCGCTTGATCTCCTCATTCTCTAACAGAGAGAAATGATAAAATGTCCCATTGGGCATCGTTGCACTGGGGGTTAGATCGATGGGGTGCTTGACCTGGCAGTGCAGAGGTACCCTGGTAGGTGAGGAGAAGATATCTGAGTATTCTTCTATGACCTTATCTACTTGTTTTTTCTATGTGGAGAGTTCAGGCGCAAAGACCCTGGACGTGGCTATGATATTTCTCTTATTTTGAGAGTGAATCATGAAGAAGACAAACTTCTCTATCTGAGAGATGACCTTCCTGCATTTCTTAGCAGAGATCAAGGAAATATCACTAGGTGGGACTGCCTCGAGTATCCTGTACAATTTCATGTTCAAAGTAATAATAACACTATGAGGCCTAGACTCATATACAACATGACGTTTCTATAAATAAGGTTGGCCCAAAAGAACATCACAAACTTCGAGAGGAGAAACATCACACAATACCTCATCTTTGAAGGGCTTGATGTCGTACGACAGTCGTCGTTGTTGGTTGACGCGGAGATTGCTTCCTTGGCGGAACCATCCAATGGTGTAGGGTTGTGGGTGTGGTGTTGTCAGCAGGGCCAACCACTTGACGACCTCTACTGAGATGAGTTTCTTCTAGCTACCGCTATCCATGATGAAGTGCAGCGGGGTGCCTTTTACCCACATCTGTGAATGGGAGAGACGTTCTCCTTCTTCTGGCTCGTCTGGTTCACCAGGGTGGAGCTTGGTGGTAGCAACGGTGGAACTAGGTTCCGCATCAATGATCCATCTTCCCCTTTCTAGTTCTGGCTTAGAGTCTAAACCCACATCTCATTTAGATGCTTTCACTTTGGCCACTAGCGACTGCTTTGAGCGATAGTCAACAGTGTTATACCAAGGGCTCTTATGGAAGTCGCACCACTTCTCGATATCTTTCTTTGTCTTTCTGATGTCCTTCTTTTCTTACGGCTTGGATTGGTTGTCCTGATATTGTCTATATTTTCTCTGTCCTTTGTTCTGTGGGTTAGGGCCTCCCTTTCGTGGCTTTTGTTATGAGGGGTTCCTAGGCCCAAATTTATGCGTCTTTTGTTTGAGCTTCTACTCGATTTTGACAGCATATCGATAGGTTGAACCAAAGGATGAGATGTCCAAAAATTCCATTTCGGTCTGGATGTATCTATGCAGATCGTCGTGATACTTGAGCACCAGATGTCACTCTGAATCTTTGACACCCAGCTTGGTGTGTAAGGTATGAAAGATATTCGTGAAATCTGGAATTGCTTGGTCTCTTTCTTGCCGCAGTGTGGTCCATTTGGTATACAAGTCGTCATAACTTCCAACAGGGTAGTATTGTTCCTTAATAGCATCACTGAAGGAATCCCAGGTGGTCGTGACTATAAATAGTGAGGGTTCCTTTGTTTCCTTTTTCTCATAGAAAGTTTCCCACCAATATTTGACGTGGGGAACGGCTTTGAGGAGCGCAAAAGTAATCTTTTCTCTATTTGAAAAGTTATGGACAGAAAAATACCCTTCTAGTAGATTCAACCACTTGTCTACAACATCTCTGTCTATCTGACCTTCAAATATAGGAATATCAAAGTTTATTTGTACCTTGAAGGGGGTGGCGCCTCCGCTCAAAGAAGATGTGTCACCTGTTAGTAGTCGTTGAAGGATTTGCGCGAAACTATCCAACATCTCGTTCCTTTGTTGTGTGAGGGCTTCCTCAATCAACAGTTTGAAAGGATCTCATGTCCCATCATATTTATTTTCTCCTGCCATGAGAGGTCACTTGGGTGTGCGAGAGCCTTTGTCCTCAAGAGAAACAAGCTCGAGACCCAACTCTTTGTACTCCGACCTCGTTGGGGACATGCATTAAGACAACAAGGAGAAGACCGCTCTGATACCACTGATCCAGATTTTATGAGTAGAATGAAATGACTACAAATTATTAACAGGTGCTTAACACAAAATAATAGAGATACAGTAAAACTAGTTTTCTATTCAATAAGGAAATAAGCTGAAACTGTAAAATGTAGCGAAAACAAGCTTGCTGGAATGGTGGTGGCTTATCTCTGAGAAGAGATGTGACAGTTGCGCTCATTCAAAAGAAGATAATTACAATGAGGCTCTGAAGGCCTTTTTACAATAAACAGGAATGCCAAAAACCCTAGACATCCAAAAACCTAACTCTAGGAGATGAAGCGCCAAAATTCATGTGGGCCCCATTTGGGTAAGTTAGTACATCAACTTCTCGGGGTCGTAACTTTTGCATACGATCTTCGTTTTAGGCGTATGATAGCTCGTTGGAAAGGTATCGTCGAGGAGATTCATTTTGGGGGATCAATCATGCATTTAGATAATAGTGACAATCTTGATCCTGAAAACCTTCATTTAGGCCCTCAAAATGGCCCCAGAAGTTAAAACTGTTAAAAATAGTAAATTGCCAAAATCATTAGAAAACTGTTTTGAGCCAGCTGGAAGAGGTGGGTGGCCATCGATATCCACCTAGATCAATAGGCGTATGATATCCCGTTGGAAAGGTATCGTCAAGGAGATTCATTTTGGGGGCTCAATCATGCCTTTGGCTATCATTGAGAAGCTCGATCCCGAAAAACCTTCATTTAGGCCCTCAAAATGGCCCCAGAAGTTAAAACTGCTTAAAATAGTAAATTGCCAAAATTGTCAGAACACTGTTTTGAGCCAATTGGAAGAGGTGGGTAGCCATCGATATGCACCTGGATCATCAAGTCGCTTCTCCGATCCTGAGGAGGATTCAATTAATGGAAAAGGACTCGTAGCTGAAACCTCAGCTCAGTCCATAAATGGGAGGCGTGGAAGCTATGGACGAGGAGACAAAGTTGTCAGCCCAAGGTACCATGATGGGTGGTTTCGTTTTGCAATCCCATACTGATCTGAGCTTGCGTTTGACAGGAGAAAACGTGCATAGTCTGACAGAAGGATGCGGAGACGAAATCTTTGAATGAGATGGCCAGGTCACACTCTTGGTAGTTGTAGACTGGTCTGATATAAATAGATTAGTTTATATTTTTTAAGACGGGGGTGTTTTCAGAGGCTAGAGAGCCTAGAGATTTTTAGGAGCGGGGCTCTGTATTTTTTAGTTTGTATTCCTGAGGGATTGGATTGTAAATATTATGTTATTGAATATTCCTTTGAATTGTTTTTATCAGATCATCTTCTTAGTTTACACGATGTTTTGTTTCTTCTTGTTTAGATGTAATCTCTCTTATTTATGGATTTCTGAGGCGATGGAGGATTTGTTGTTATCATGACCATCTTTCATGGTTCATCATATATTTAATGTTTTTTTTATTTTCTGGATGTAATCTCTCTAATCTATGGATTCCGGAGGCGGTAGAGGATTTGTTGTCATCTTTCCCATCTTTCATGGTTCATCACTCAGACCCTTCCTGTTTTCCTTCTTGTGCTTATGTAGTATATGTGATTCTATGGATTCCTGAGGTAGTGGAGGATTTGTTGTCATCTTGCCCATGTTCATCATTCATCACTTAGATCCTTCATGTTTTCCTTCATTTCTGAATGTAGCATCTGTGATTCATGGATTCCTAAGGCAGTGGAGGATATGTTGTCATCTTGCCCATGTTTCACTGTTTATCACTCAGACACATTCTCTTTTTGTTCTCTTCATCACCAAATATATCCTTTTGTGTGATAGGCAGTTTAAATTCCTTCATTATTCACGATACTTATGACTCCATAGCCCAATGGTCCCGAACTAATCTATAGTTACTTCTGTTAGCTTTTCTTCTTCCTGCAGTCTCACTAATACACCTACTCAAACAATTTTAATCCATTTACCTTTTTTGATGGTGATGGGTACTGGGCTTATCCTCTTGCAGTATCAGGGTGACTCTCAATGCTAAAATTAATGGCACCATTGTCGAGGACGGAAGCGAAGATATCTTCCCTGGGAGAACGAAAACGAATAGATCCAATTTTAGATGGTGAACTAAAGATGGACACATTATTCTGACTGCTTATCTTTCACCATGGTGACTCCATTATTCAGAATCTATTGGTGACTCCACTAGAAGGTGACAAATAAAATGGCTATGGAGGTTATCCTGGCCAAGAGGTTTTCCCCACTCAACTTCTCAACCATAGCTGGTTATCCACACCCTGTGACTCATATCAATGAATGGAAAGACTTACTACCAAAATTTTATGAAGGTAAGAATGACAACCCTCTTGAACATGTTCTGGGATTTCATGCTTTGATACAACAGCTTGACATCTAGCATGAAGACATATGTATGAAGTTGTTTATGTACTCTCTTCTAGGATATTCTCATAGTTGGTATCACTCTCTTGAGCTTTCTAGTGTTTTTTCACTCGAAGAGTTTCATGCAGCTTTCAATATTCATTGCCAAAAGTTTTATTCTTCTAAGTTTATTTGTCATAGTTGTTGTGAGGAGTATAAATACTATGTTCAGGATGTAGATGTTTCTTATGAAGGCTGTGAGAATGAAGACGATACCTTGGATGAGGAATCAACTTTTTCTCTTCCCTGTTCATCTACATCAAATGAAAGTTGTGTTTGTCGTCTCAGTAAGGAAAGTGTAGAAATTGAGTCTGCTCTGGAAGCTGATATTCTTTGTAGCCTGGTCTCTAAAAATCCTAGATGTGAGCAGCCTATTTTTGACTCATATGATGATGATAAGATATTGCTTCCTGGATTGAACCTTGAAAGACACCCTGTGTTTAATAATGAAGAGAAGTTTTCTCATGTTGGGCAGAAGATACCTCTCGGTAGTACATTCAAGGCTCCTCCTTTATTTGACCATTATGGAGATAGTGATGAAGATGTTGAGGTGTTTTTTGAAGAAAAAGGCATTAGCATCCATTCTTCTAATGAAAGTGAAATATTTTACCAAGAGTAGCATGATAAAGAGAAAGAGCCATCCATTGATATACATGAGGAGATTTCTTACCATTAGCTAGCAGATGTTATCATAGCAGACGAAGGAGAATTGGATCAGCAACCTGCATCAACCTTTCACGCACCTATGATTTCCACATACATTCAGCCAGATGTGAGCAGATGTAAAGCAGAGCAGGCTTTCTGTTATCAATCCAGTTGGTTTTATCACCTATTTTATCACCCTGTAGGGGAATACATGGAGTTGCATTTCCTCAATGTATTGGAGACTCTAAGCCTTATCTTACCTTCATCATTAGGAGGAAATCTTAAGAATGTAATTAATTTCTTGTCATAGTTTCATTATCTCTTGTTGATCAATGACAGAGTAAATAATTTTTTAGTTAGGAAGTTACTTGAATGGCTATGGTGGAAGTTTTCTTTCACCTACCACATTGTAAAAAGTCAGTTAGTCTAGGATTGTACATAAATAAGCTCCTTCTGGAACATGTGTGCTTGTTTTCTTTTTTTGTAAGTAGAGTAGTGTACATGTCATCCTGTTTCCTTCAACAAAATATATTTGAGCTCGACTCCACAACCCAAAGCCTAAGGCACTGGAACTGTGCATTCTTGGTAGCTCGCAGGGAGCATGTTATCCCCTGTGGAGCCAAATGTTATCACATAAAATTTCCCAGGGTCACAATCGAAAGCCATAGGTGCAGGAAAGAAGGAAAGTGCAGTTTGTAGCAGCAAATATCCCCTGTGCATTTCGATTTAGTGCCATCCCTAAATGAAATTGGAAGGATTCTATAGTGAGAAGGTGGATAAAAATTTGGTGAGGGAGCTAAAATAGTCATCATGCCCAGATCACAGATCGTGATCGGATCGATGACCCCCAGTCATTTCACCTCCACAAATTGTGCAGGTGTTAAAATCCAAAGGGTGGGAAGAAATTCAAACCGCAGTTTTGTAGTGTGGCTATGTGGAGAGAAGCGGTATATTTTGGGCTCAAAAGTGGTGTGGGTCCAAATCACTTTCGACGGCCCTGAAATCACGTGCTCTTAGAGCACTGTATAAAACAATAGCACATGGCTGCCCCTTAATAATAAAATCACATCTTGATCCCGAGGAGGGTTCAACCAATGAATGAGGATTGAATTTTTCTTTCGAATCCCGAGGAGGATTCAGTTAATGGAAAAGAACTAGTAGTTGAAACCTTAGCTCAGTCCAAAAATGGGAGGTGTGGAAGCTATGGCCGAGGTGAGAGAGTTGTTAGCCCGAGGTACCACGATGGGTGGTTTCGTCTTGCAGACCCATACTGATTTGAGTTTGTGCCTGATAGGAGAAAACATGCATAGTCTGATAGAAGGATGCGCAGACGAAATATTTCAATGAGATGGCCAAGTCACACTCTTGGTAGTTGTGGAATGATCTGATATAAATATATCAATTTATATTTTGTAAGAGGGGGGTGTTTTCATAGGCTGGAGAGCCTAGAGAGGTTTAGGAGAAGGGCTCTGTATTTTTCAGTTTGTATGGTTGAGGGCTTGGATTGTAAATATTATGTTATTGAAGATTCCTTTGAATTGTTTTTATCAGACCGTCTTCTTAGTTTACACTTTTTTTTTCTTTGTGTTTGAATGTAATCTCTTTGATTTATGGATTCCCGAGGCAATGGAGGATTTGTTGTCATCATGCCCATCTTTCATGGTTCATTATATATATATATATATATATTGTCTAGATGTAATCTCTGTGATCTATGGATTCCTGAGGCGGTAGAGGATCTGCTATCATCTTGCCCATCTTTCATGGTTCATCACTCAGACCCTTCCTGTTTTCCTTCTTGTCTAAATGTAGTATCTGTGATTCTATGGATTCCTGAGACGGTGGAGGATCTGTTGTCATCTTTCCCATGTTCATCATTCATCACTCAAACCCTTCATGTTTTCCTTCTTGTCTGAATGTAGCATATGTGATTCATGGATTCCTGAGGTGGTGGAGGATCTGCTATCATCTTGCCCATGTTTCATCATTTATCACTCAGACACATTCTCTTTTTCTTCTCCTCATCACCACATAAATCTTTTTGTTTAATAGACATTTTAAATTCCTTCATTATTCACGATACTTATGACTCCATAGCCCAATGGTCCTGAACTGATCTGCAGTTACTTCTGTTACCTTTTCCTCTCCCTGCAGTCTCACTAATCCACCTACTCAAATCATTTTAATTCAATTACCTTTTTTGATGGGTATTGGGCTTATCCTCTTGTAGTTTGAGGGTGACTCTCAATGCTAACACATTGAATGGCACAATGTATATGTGTGTGTGAGGCCTGATGCAGTGTCGCAGATCCAGAATCCGATTGATCAGAAGTAGGATCACTCGTAAGGAGAGGTTGGTGATCTTATGGATCGACACTTGAGAACCTACTTTCTCAATGCCATCCCCATAGTACATATTGATGTAATCCTCAATGTTGAACGGCCCTGGAGGAAAATTCCTCAAGTTGATTGGTTCCCCTCTTCTCGAGAGGCCAGTCAAAAAGTATGTATCCTTTGTGGTAGGGGTCAGTGATTGACCCTCCAGTATAAATGCCTCTGCATCGGGATGCCAATACTCCACAAGAGCATTGAGTAGCCTCAATTGTTCCCTCATAAATGGACACTGGAAGAACTTCCATAATCCACATTGTTTCAGTGCAACAATAGCCACAGGGTCCTTGACCAAGACATTGAGCTCCTCATGCTCTATCTCCCTCCAGTGAACATACATCCTGTCACATAACAAAAGTGGAGAGGAGTTAATGTTTTCTTTTTTATTTTTTTCAATGCAAAGGAGGGTGTACGTGGGATGTTTACTACACAGTCGTGTATGTACGTGGGATATTTACTACACAGTCGTGTATGTATGCGGGATGATTATTATTAGTACATATGCGGGATGGCCTTGGAAAACCCGTGTACACGCAGGGCCACCCTTTTTACATGACCATGCCCCTCCCAAACTCAAAATTAAACTAAAAAGGAGGAATTGAAATGAAAGCATAGGTAATTTGTACTTACTTGGTCCAAATAGAAGGTTGTTTCGTCCACTATAGCTCCCAGAATCCACTCTTTTAACAAGGGTTTTTTTTTTACCTTTTGGTTAATTTCCAATTTGCAATGGTAAAAATGAGTTGTCCACCTCTATCTATAGACTTTTTTGGCCCCTTTTGCCCCTTTTTGGTCCCCTTTGTCATTTTTCCTGGCTTGGTTCTTACTCGAATTCACATCTAAGTTATCTATTGGTTATTCTGGTACTTTTGTCCTTCCGATTTGGTAATTATTTTTGGGATTGGTTACATTTTTTATGTCCTTTGGTAAAAGTCATTTTTTCAACTTTTGCATATAAGTTAGGATTTCATTTCCACTTTCTGCATCTCGTTGTCTTTTCTGCTTTTCCATAGGATCGACCCCACCGAAGTGTGACACATAACCTTCTATGTTGCCTTAGAAGTGTCATAATTAGGTCATAGAGCCTACTTCTACATGGATTCCCTAGGTAGATCATTTGCTACATTTTTTGTATCCATGCTGTCAGTTTTGACTATAGGCTTGGGAGTCCTCGATTATTCCTGTCATGATTACATATCGAAGCCTCATTTTGTTTGCTAATCATCATTCTTGGCCTTACCCTCAGGACTCCCCAATGGGCATGCTTTGTTGTCTTTCAAGCTCAATTTAAAATTCGAAAGAAACATCCAATGAGATTGTATTTATTATTTTTGATCTCGTCTGGATTACTTGAGAAAAGTAGCCCCCTAGAGTCTTCTTTATCAGACTCTCAAAAAAATGAAAATATTGTCGAGCGATCTTGTTGCCATTCACGCTCGCCAAACTAAAATTGGAAGACACATCTATCCGACGGTAGTTTACCCCTTTTTCGGTCCGGATGGCTAATTTTAGGAATAAAGGTATGCTCTAGGAACTTCGGTTTTCTAGAAGAGTATTCTCAGGCGTAAGTTTAACCCTTTTTTGGGCCTAAGGGACTAAATCTTCGAAAAATGAACATTCTCCTTGGTTTTGGTTTATCACCTTTTTCGGGCCTTGGAGATTACTTACGAAAAAGGAACCCCCCGGAGTCCATAGTTAAGCTCTTTCTAGACTCCCTAAAATTGAAAAGATTGTCGAGTGACCTTGTTCCTTCACACTCGTTAAATTGGTCCAGAAGAACATCTATTGACATGAGTTTAACTCTTTTTCCAACCAGTAGATTATAGAGGAAAAATGCACGCCTTAGGAGATTCGTCTCACCAGGAGAGTTATCCTCAACTAATTTTATACTTTTTCGGGCTAAGGAGACTAAACTTAGAAAAAGGTTGAGTCCATAGTTAATCTCTTTTCAGACTCCTTAAAATTGAAAAGATAGTTGAGTGATCTTGTATTTGTCACACTCGTTAAAATGGTTTTGAAAAGACGTCTTTTTGGTGCAAGTTTAACCCTTTTTCGAACCAATTAGACTAACTCCAAAAAAGGTACTCCCTGGAGTCTTCTTTTGCATTTTTTCAGACTCTCTAAATGTGAAAAAACTATCGAGATTACCTTCTCTGGCCTCGTAAAAATTTACATAGAAGGGGTCTCCCTGTGTCATGCTTATTCGCATTGCAGATCTTATCTTTACATCTTTGGCCTAATGCCAGCTCCATGTTGCTCTCAAATGAACCATTGAAGCATCCCTTATACGCAATCCTTGCAACACTTCTTGCCTCTATGACCTGACACCTTGACCCATGGAGGAATTTTCCCCGAGTGTCCTTATCCTGCACATGTCTCCTTGCCCTGGGCATTAGTATGTTCCACGTGCTTGGAACCAGTTTGCTTTTTGCGACACTCGTTCCTCCTTTGTAACATAGCATTATTTTAGTCTTTTTCAAGATCTTTAAAAATTGAAAAAGACAAAAAAACTCAAATATTCCAAAAAGAGGGGACAGGAAATATTCATTCTTTTTTCGGCAACAAAGATAATTTCCCTTGGACAAAGAACATCCTTTCGTTTGTTTGTCAAGAATTGGGATCTAGTATGACCTTAGGAATTTGTTCTCGCTACATAGAACCATGTCCTCCTCCATTTGGTTACTCTTCCAAACATATGGAGAGTTTGCATTGCCTCCTGCATCAAAAAATTATGTCAATGTCACGCTGCCTGAGTCTGATCATATTCCCTGCTTTTTTTCAAGGGAAGTTTTACCCAACCTAAGTCGGCCTTTTTGCAGTTTGTCTTTTGACTTTCATGAGTTGACCATCCCGAGAGTCTAGTCAAGTCCAGATTCAAAATCGACGAAGTTCTCTACCTCATCATCGAGATCCTCCACTCTTTTCCCGACGGATTGTCGAAGACCTCAGAGTAGTGACTATTACACTCCCATTGTACTCCTACCCGAATTTTGAAGATCTTGAAGTTTTTTCTTGAGCTATGAAGACTTCATCTCCAGCCACAGGCGTCACTAGCTTCTTGAAGATGCATACTGTACTTGTATATATTCGACTGATTTTGATATGTAGATCCATTGTGTATTGCTTGCGGCTGCACTTTACATAGTTATATGACATGGATCTGCAGTGTATTTGATTGGAAGCCATGATTTAGTTCATCCTGAGCATGGGTATGCCCGCCTCGAAGAGACAATTGTTGTTTTGCAGATGGCACCTCCCGAACTCTGGTCCTGGGCTCACTCGATTTTGTGCATTCTCATTGGTGAAGATATTGTAATTTATTTCGACCATCAATTTCTCTTCTGACATCATACATTAGGGGGCATCTGTTATAGCCCTAAAATGCCCTACTCATGCATACATGGCATTGGCCTTCTTGCTTGCATAACTTACCAAATCACTGTTGAGGAGCTCTATTTAAAAAACCAATTTTTAGAGCATGTGCGTGCCCTATTGTACTATTGTCCGCATACATACACCTATTGCATGCTAGAAAACCCGTGTACATATACTTGTTGCACACTAAACAACCCGTGTATACCTCCAAAAGTTGCAAAAAATAAAAAGTTGTAAGGAATTCGATGGAATTTATGGGCTATTGGAGGTTTCCTAACCAATTCATCTATTATAGCCCACCCCCCAACCGAATAACCATCCTTTTGTCATATAAAAGGAGGTCTTGGGGTCTCATTCCACAACCAAGCATTAGAATGGTGAAACTCTTCCCAATTTACCTTCCTTTCCTTGCCCAAGAATTTGCAACCTTTTGTGAGTTATTGCCTCAGCATTCCCTCTCCAACCCCTTTTCTTCCATTCAATCCATTCCCTTCCCTTGAGGTGATTAGTAGACTGTGAGAAGAGGCTTATTGAAGGTGCACTTGGAGCATTGTTAAGAGGATCTTGGACCAGGTTCATGGAGCATCGACTTGCAAGGATTGTAAGCTTCAATCTTTGATTGATGAATAAAATAATCTCTTTTCCCTGTCCCAAATGATGATGTTTTATGTATTTTCTTTGATGTATACATAACAATTGATATCTAACCCTAATTTATGAATAGAAATAGCATGTGTGTAGCCTTGTTTTCCTATTCTTGGATGCAGGTCATCTTTGGGAGGAGACTTGCAGCCTTGGGAGCTACAGAGCTTGAGGAGATCATCACCAAACGTTGGATAAAAGGTACGGTTACTGATCTTCTATTCCACTGCTTTCTGTTCATCTATTTTGGTATGTTTGGGGTAGTGTAGAAACTAGATTGACTGTTAGGGAGTCATTTTCTCTGTCTATACTTTAAACCCTAGTATATTTATTGGGGGATTTTCCCGCTAGCATATGATAGATGACAAACCTGCAAAATTTGAGGAGGAATTAGAAGCTTTGAAGATTCAGCTTTGGAAACAAGAAGCAACTATAGGAACCCTACAAAAAGCCTTGTTGGATAAATCAACAAAATGTGCGGGTTGGTATTTAATTACAATACTTGAGTATCTCTTATCTGAGATTTAAGGGGTTTTCAGTATTTAATTACAATACTTGAGTATCTCGTATCTGAGGTGTAAGGGGTTTTGTTCTTTCACGTTGTGATTTGTTAATAAGTCTTATTTTTATGAGGGTTGGTATTTAATTACAATACCTTATTTGAGGCTTAAGGGGTTTTCTTCTTTCATGTTGTGATTTGTTAATCAAGTTTTACTTTTATGAGGGTCTGTATTTAATTACAATACTTGAGTATCTCTTATCTGAGGTTTAAGGGGTTTTCTTCTTTGATGTTGTGATTTGTTAATCAAGTCTTACTTTTAAGTATAGAAGTTCCAAAATAAAGACAAAATTTCACTTCATTTAGCTTAGGGTCCTTAATATCTCAAGTTAACGAGCTAAATCTAAAACCAATACATGTTTTTTCTTCGTTTGCATCACAGTGATGTAGTCTTAGACTATGGGTGGTTTTTTCAAGAACCGAATCGTCCATATATGTTACATTTTCCTCTTGTTAATGTCAATAATATCATGCACTTTGATATTAATATATGGTAAAACCATTGAAAATATCTAGAAATTCACTTTCTCCATCAAGACCAAATAGAATTCAATATAACATGCTTCAAAAGTCTTAATTCATGAGCCATGGCCTATGTTTTGAGTCAACTTTGGTTTGTGTCTTAATTTTCAGTAGTGCATTTTATTATACATAAAATACATATAAGACTTTAACTATGTGCTTTGCACTTTTATTTGGAAGCACACTCTAAAATGGAAGGATGTATATAGTTATACCATATAAGAAAAGACTTAGACGTCTCACACTGAAGAAGCTTTTAGGTTCTCATTATCAGTATAAATAGCATCCATAGATATGCACCTCTCGGCACAATAATCTACAACATACATTCCTTTTGCTTTCTTAAAGGCAAAGTTGTTTCTTGTTGGATTAATGCAAAGTAACTATCCCATATCGAGTAATTTACACCCCATAATGCCTACTATATGAAAACCATTATATGTTTAAAGCATATCATGTGCATCCTAAGATGGAACATGTGCCTTGTAGACCTTGTCATAGAGCCCCTCCCAAGTGAGACTTTTAGGTCCCGATAGCTTGTGTAACTTGAGTTGTGCAGTTTTGTAAGGCCTTGTGGGTACACAAAGTTCATTCCTCGTTACAGAAGGACAACCCCACATTATCTGTGTGGTGTATAATATAGGCATATCAACTAGAAAACCATACAAAAAAAGGAAAGGATCAAGGAAAATTTATCTCTAAGTTGTTGCAGGTGACAAGTAAATTTTACGAAAATCAGAAGAGTAACATTGGAGAAAGTCATAGTTTTATGCCTCCTGTTGTTAAACGCTCATTAGTTCTCTCTTGCAGAGACATAATAGCCAAAATCAGGCTTCCTACCATTAGAATTAGGTGCTAAATTCTTAGAGGCCATATTTTTTTTCAATTTTCTCCAGCAAGAGTGGACATAGTAGCCAAATCTTAACTCAGTAGTTACACTGACTCTTTAAGTGCTAAGTGATTAAGAAAAGCTACACTTCAGAAAAGAGAGCGTTATTATGATCTCAACTTCCAAGATCCAACTAATGAAAGTTTAGACATAACGCTTCAAGAAGGATTCCACAGTTGTGTATTTAACATCTGGATAAAGCTCTGAGGCTTCTCCCTCTTCAGGCCCAATCTCAAAATTTGCAGTACAACCTTCATAGAATATTTGGTGGGCATGGGCAATTGCAATCTGTAGTCCAAGAGGCTCACCTGCAACCAAGAATTTCAAATTCAAAATACAAAAATGCTACATGATAATCTAATCTCATCTCTTCACATAAATCAATAAACCCATCAATATGCCTCTTTTTGTGTGTTGCTTAAAAAGATGCAGACCTTCCATAGACTTGAGCCATTCCTCAGATGAAATTCTCTTCTTCACCAAAGGGTAGCCTATAAGCCTTTCCCAGATCTCCACAACCTCCTTCTGTGAGAGGATATTGGCTGGTGGGCGGATGTATATTGTTCTGTTCAGGGCCCGGGGATCATCTATTGTTTTCAAGGTATAAGTTGCAATGTCATCTTCATCTACCCATATTACTGCAATTTAAAATTTTCCAAGATTATTATATCAGTCCACAATACAATTTAGCTTCACACAGACATCACTTCAGCCAAGTCACATAAAACTTTAAGAACTAAGTCTAGTGTTAACTCGATGAATAGAGCACTCATTCCCTCATACACAATGTATAGTTAGAGGGGTACTGGGAATTAGTTCTACATTTGTACCAGACGTATAATGTAATTAATTTTGATTTTAAGGTGGCAAAGCATTGGGATGAAATGTAACTCCATGCTTAATAGGGGATTGATGAGAGGCCCACACAGGCCACAACGTAATTAAATTTCAGAAGTAATATACAACAAATTTAAAAAAGAAAGGAAAAGTAAACTCACCTTTAGCATTGCCATCTCCATACAAAGCTATTTTTTCTCGAGAAGGAATGTAACCTTGGCCAAACTGTCCAAGTCCCCCTAAAAAAATTCTAGCAAAGCAGTTTGCTGAGATGTAAGTGTATGGAATACTGGCTTCCTCTATTACTCGCCTCACCTTGCTCTTGTCAACAAAAACTTGATTTATTGGCTCCATGGCATCTGCATGTCTGTCTGGATCCACCCCAAACTCTGAAGGGAAAAACCGCTGCACACAAAAGGAAGAATATTGTAAGTGTATGAGCTTGTATGTGTGTACCTTTCTGTGTAAAATTATCTCATTCATACAGCCAGTTAAGAGTTCTTGTTAGGATCTTAAGAAAAAAATACATGGATTTGGTTCAGCCATCAGTCAAACATAAAAAAAGAAAAAAGTATATGAAGTGAACTAAATACAAGTTAACTGGATGGCACAACAAAATGCAATGTCCACCACATCGTATGTACAAACATGCATGAATCATCACGTAACATGATTCTGGCTAGACCATTCCACCAGTGTTTATTCCGAAGTTAAACTTCACTAAAACCAGAGTTTTTCCTTGTTCTCAAACTACCTCCAGATCTACTTTCAGGATCTAGACATCTTGTATGTGGTTAGTCTACTTCAATCTATCATACATACTAGTCTGTACAAAACAGCCTTTAGAGAAATAATGGTATAAAAAGACTAGTAAAATCAGGATCAGTTGGCTCAATCTCCTCTGGCTGAACATCAGTAAAGTAAGAAAGATCTAGCTACCAAGGCCACAAGCTGCAGAAGAGGGGCAGATAACTTATGTTTCTTCAACTTAACAGTCTAGAAATTTATGACATAGCAGAGTCTACCCAAGTCCTAATCAGGCAGCGCTTACAATGGAAGTTTTCATCAGATTGTTTCAGATAAAGTAGGCCCATTGTTTTAGGATATACACTATCTTGTGAAGTAATATAAATAACATCATTTCTATCCAGGAGATGAAGCAACTCATTCGATCTACATTATAATAGATAGAGATACAGACTGATATCAGATAATTTGCGATCAGATGAACCACAATGATTAAAAGCTTGTAAGCAGCCAGTGTGAACCTCACAAGCCACAGTGAGAACATGGGTGTCTAATAAGCATGGAGCTACCTTTGATACCCAAGCTTTGCCAGCTTAAAATCAAACTGCTCTGAAAACACTTGGGAAGGACTGAACAGTCAAATTATGCTACCGAAATAAAGTAGAAGATTATCAGCTCCTAGTTTTGAATGCTCTGTTACAAGAAGATACACTTGAAGCACAAAAATCATATGCTGTTCACATGATTATATAGCATTTACATTGTAATTGAGGGGCTTCTCTTTTATCAGATTTCGCAGATTTTGTGATCTAATTTTGATGTTCTTGTCTCCTATTAGTACTGAGTCATAGTGAGAATCAAAGCTCAATCCGAAAAGTGCTGCTCAAGTAGTCATTGAAATCTAAAAATTTCAAAACTGAGTCACAGAAATTCTAAATTGTGGGAGTTCAACACAAATGTTTAAACACACAAATTTATTAATCTGCCCATTGGCCTTAATGGTCTGGGTGGATATTAAAACATGAAACACTATAAAAAATAGGGTATGAAGAATTTCAGTTACTTGTATATCTGAAAATCTAAAACAGAAGGGAAAAAATCCTGAAAACAGAAGAGCACCTTGATATTGCCAGCTTCTTTAATAGCATCCACTAGTTTCAGCTGTTGAATTATCTCATTGCGGACAATAGTTCCTGCCAGAGATGATATCACGACATCCACTTGCTTCACAGCAGTCACCAGACTCTCATGATCATCCAGTGAACCCTAAACGCAATTAGTGAGTAATGAATATTCTCTTGGATGTATGTATGTAATTTGTGTCTTCAAGCACCCAAAAGAAAATCTTATATTTTGATGCATATATTTATAGATGTAATTTATGTGTTCAGGCGCCGAAAAAGAAAAATAACAATACATACTTGCAGAAGGTGGGCACCGGATTGTTTGAAGGAAAGGAGGAGCTCCACTTTGTCAATATTCTGAGTTGCTGCAGGACGGTAGAGAACGTAAGTGGGATGACCAAGAGCCAAGCTTGCCCTCACAAACCTTTTGCCTATGTACCCTGTGCCTCCCACAATGAGAACTCTGCTCTTTTGGGATCCATTGTCTGCCATCCTGGAGAGCACAGAGAAATTCTCACTGACAATCAAATCCAAAGCTCACTCAATACTCAATTATATCCTGTTCTTCATTTAAAGAATCTAAAAGGACCTCTGTGGTTTGAGACAGTGAAGAGCTTTGAATGGTAAAAGTGCGGGCAGAATTTGACTTTAGACTGTTAGTTTGCACTCGTTGTACTGAGTGGGGGTTGGTAGGGAGGTTTTGTTGACTGTCTGTAATGGATGGAGAGACTTTAAAAACAATTTTAAAAAGTAATGGTTGGTACAGGCGAATGCTGCCGACCGACTTTTTGGTTGGCTACTAAGATTAGGACTTGTAAGCACTAAACAATGGAGAAATTTCAAAGTGGGACACTCATTTCTGAAAGAATTGATCTTCAGAGGATTTGAAGGCTTTTTAATACAAAGTTGGATTCATAAAGGTAGAACATGCAAATTAAGCAATGTTTAGAGGATTTGAAGTTTTTTCAAGTTTGATTCATTCACAAAGGTAGAACATACAAATTAATCAAATAAATGCATCGGAGTTGGAAATGCAATAGGGAAGTTTCAAGGACATACGGAGAGTGTTAGTTGGTTGGTTAGTAAGTCCATGTGTTGTTAATTTTTAAGTAAGAGTTATGACAGTCTATGATGATTAGTTATTAAGATCGGGAATACATGTAAGTTTTTTCTGGTTTTTTAGCAAAGTATATACTTTATAATTGCAATTTTGTAGTTGTTATGAGTATATGGGAGGTATTTGTTTAATTATATTAGCTAGATTCATTTTAACTTCCTATCTATCATTTTAATTTCTCTATACTCAATTTATTTTAGAGTAGAAAACTTGAAATAAATGTTTGCATCTCAAAGGATTTAAGATGATAAACTCTGAGTTAAGAAGTGTCAACTCCATGTTGAGCAAGGAAGGAATTGCACATGTTTCTCATAGTCAATCCACCATTCAAATATTTTAACCATAATAATTTTTTTACTTTCAATTAATATTTACTTGTTACTAATAATATGTTTTTAAATGACATGTGTTAACTCTATATTAAGCATTGAAGGAATTACACATCTCCCTTATATGGAGAAGTAAAAACACCTATGTGCAAAATAAGAATTTGTTTTTACTTTCAATTACTCTCTCTATATAAAGTTGAAATAAAATTATTTTATTTAAAGGTGAATATTGATATAAACTTATTTTACTTAAGGTGGATGTTAAAATAATGTTTTAAATGTCACTTGTCAACTTTATATATATATATATATATATATATATATATATGAAACCCTAGTTTGGCTTCAGTCTTGAAACTGTTGCAGGCGACAGGGGTAATGGCAGGGGTATTGTCAGCTTTCGATGCTAGGGAGTTAAGTTTCTAGATGGAATGACGTTGGTATATGGAAATCCTTGTTGGTAAGCATGAATTGGGTGTTTGCATCCTTAGTTTCTCTTGGGATTCTTCAAAAGGGGGCTACGCCCATGGAAATGGTCGGCAATTACATGCATTATAATCCTCATTGTTTTTAGTTTCCACGAAGGATTTAGGCATAGGTATTTTCATCTCCCATGGCTTTATTGGTGATTGCCTAGATATATCCCTGGTGTAGTACAAGTAGTTTTGATCCATGGGATTTTATGCCCTCTCTCATTTGTCCTTTATGCTTAGCGCCTTTCTCGAAGCTCCCTATAGCTAGCGAAGGAAGGGTATCGGTTAGTGCATTTCAGGTGGAGGTCTCGTAACCCTAAGCCCGTCAGTATTTAATTCAAATGCGGGGGAGTCCAGTACCCATTGGAATGGATGACATTGAACTATATTTTGTTGAGGATGACAATGTAATAACCCTGTTTCCCCCAACTTGTAAATATAAGTATAACCTGTTAAAATACTATGGATAGACTTATTATGTGTGGATGTTGGAATTGATGAACCTTTTTGTTATAAAAGGTAATGTATACATTTTTGTTACTAAATAAAAATGGAAAGTGTTGCATAATTGTAGAAGGGGGTTTCCAAGGTAGATCATGATACATGAGAGAGATGGTTAGGGGAACCAACAATGGTTGAGATGACCCCCACCAGAGTAGTACTTTACTAAATTTAAATTATTTAGACCCGGAACAATCCTCTGACCCAGAGAAATATATTACTAGTCAAGTTGGTAGTTGGGAAGTCCTCCTCAAGAGTCAATGAGGAGATGGGCAGAGTACCTATCTGAATTTTTTTTTACTTGACCATGAAATGGGGATTTGGACCCATGAAATCTTGTTGAGGAAGGAAAGAAAAGAAGGGAAATTTGTGGGAAAAGGGAGAGGGTGCAATGGGAATGGGTCTGGTGACCATTTTCTTAGTAGAGGAGAGCATGTGCATCTCTCTGGTTCTCAAGAGAACTGAAAAAATGAATTTGTTATGGGTACAGGAATTGTTGGGCAACGTTTTCAGTCCAAGTTGATAAACGAGGTTGCAGATAAGATGAGTGACTGAGGAAGCACTCATCGCATACCCCCTTGCTTGGTGGAGAGAAAATCAATCTTCCAAGCTCATGTGGGAGGAGGAGAGTGGCCTCAATCCCTGGTTGTTGTGGAACATAAGGAAGAGTCTCTCTCATAGCATCATGATCTAGCTAAGGGGTGGTCAGCAGTAAATCCATCCAGGATTTTTTGCGCCTACGGTCGGGTGTGTGACATAGTGGTATGAGAGCGGGAAACAACACTTGTCCTGCTTGGGCTCATGAATGAGTCGCATAAAATTTTATTAGAGAACTTTTAAGGGGTAACACCCTATCTTACCCCATTCATAAGAAGCTTATTTAAACCACTACTAAAGAGACAAATGAATTTTTTTTCTTTTGTTATATGTTTTAAAAATCAAAATTGTGTGTTGCTAGTGTTCCAAATAAGGAAGTTGACTTCACCTTACAAATTGTATGTGTTATTCATAAACTAGTAGATAATTAACTAACATAAAATGTTATTTTAGCACTTAAATAGTTAGTGGACAACAAGAAAACTACAACGTAAAGAATGGTGACACACTATGAGTTGGGGGAAAACCCCCACAATAGAGAAGAAGAATCTAATGAGAGGAGGGTGGTGGAAACCCCTCTAGATTTGGCTGAAACTGTAAAAAGCCTCATGGAGGAATTACATAGTTGTAAGTCTGACATTGAAAGGCTGATAAAAGAACAAGAAAAACAAACTGAAATTAATGCAATCCTACTACAAAGCCTATCATATATACAAAGGAAGCTGAAACATGGACCACAACTAGTAAAGTGGACAAACATCATACTAATAAAACCCAAAGTCCACCTGAGATACAAAAGCTATTGATACTGAGAGGGGGGTGAATCAGTATCAAGTACAATTTAAAACCTTTTTCAACTTATACTTAAACCATTCAATTATATCCAATGAGCAATGAACAATAGTATAAGAGTTACACCAATACACCACAACACACCATGCACAATATATGAGAAATAATCAATAGTTATTGTTCAAGGGAAGTAATGACTTCCAAAGGTAGCTACAGCTTCCAAATGTAAAGGGAGGGATAAACCTCCAAGAGGAAGATACAATCCTCCAATATCAAGAGAGAGTTGAACTCTCCATCCGTGCCTCTTCCTTCCACCCAAGAATATATGAGAGATAATAAAACTTTACATTAAATCATTACCATCAACCAATCATCACATAGAACTGATAATGCTTCCTGAGACTTCTTCAATTTCTGCAATTCTTCAATTCTTGGAGTACTCTGATCCTATAGATAATATTACTCAATGTATTCTCTGAAACTCCTCCAAGTTTCACTCCTTGAATCCTCCCCAAAAAGAAGTTATAGAGAGAATGGTAGACCTTACTCAATTATGGTTTATTCAGGAGACCGAACTTGTACAGAATGCCCCGCGCTCAATATTTAACATTAGATTATGAAACTCGCACACAAGAAACTACAGTCTGTACTCTTTCCAATGAAATTTGTTCCACGTCATTGGGATTCTCGATGAAGAAGTTATGATTGTTTTACCTGGAACACCTTAGAACACATCACCAAAAGACTTCATCCTCCCTTGAAATTCGGCCTTCTTTACTTTTGATTTCCTCTGAAATTCGACTTGTGTATCAAATGAATGTATAATGATATTTATGTATACCATTTATGTCACTTCCTTTTAACATTAGGGCTGACCTGACAATTTCTTATTTTGTAATTCTTTTCTTTAATTATCTTCAGGGCCTACATGTACTTCCTTCTTCAATTCACTTTGTCATCTTCAAAAATTCATTTCTCC
>ML781679.1:385485-398371 GCA_009831015.1 Picea engelmannii | reverse complement strand
CAATATCAAGAGAGAGTTGAACTCTCCATCCTTGCCCCTTCCTTCCACCCAAGAATATATGAAAGATAATAAAACTTTACATTAAATCATCACCATCAACCAATCATCACATAGAACCTGATAATGCTTCCTGAGACTTCTTCGATTTCTGCAATTCTTTAATTCTTGGAGTAATTTGATCCTATAGATAATATTACTCAATGTATTCTCTGAAACTCCTCCAAGTTTCACTCCTTGAATTCTCCCCAAAAAGAAGTTATAGAGAGAATGGTAGACCTTGTTCAATTCTGGTTTATTCAGGAGACCGAACTTGTACAGAATGTCTCGCGCTCAATATTTAACATCAGATTCTGAAAATCGCACACAAGAAACTACAATTTGTATTCTTTCCAATGAAATTTGTCCCACATCATTTGGATTCTCTATGAAGAAGTTATGACCGTTTTACCCGGAACACCTTAGAACACATCACCAAAAGACTTCATCCTCCCTTGAAATCCGGCCTTCTTTACTTCTGATTTCCTCTAAAATTCGACTTGTATATAAAATGAATGTATAATGATATTTATTAATACCATTTATGTCACTTCCATTTAACATTAGGTCCAACCTGACAATTTCTTATTTTGTAATTCGTTTCTTTAATTATCTTCAGGGCCTACATGTGCGTTCTTCTTCAATTCACTTTGTCATCTTCAAGAATTCATTTCTCCTCAACCATGAGGATCCACATGACATGTCACATACCACTGGAAACAACATGATGTATACTATCCATCCACGGGTCTTGTATCTACATGTGCATTTTCCTTCATTTCCAAATACCTTCATCAATCTTGCGGTCCAAAACCCATGACTAGGGTTGACATCAATGACAACAACCAATATTCCAACAAAAGCATGGTCCTAAAAGTGGCCACACAAGGAGGAGCACCTCAAAGAAGGCCCAACATGGAGCCAAGAGACATTCAATGGAATAATCCTCTAGTGAGGGAACTGACAAATCCAAGGAATTTTCTAGTAGTGAGACTAGTTCACATTCCCAAAGGAGAAGAAAGAAGAGGAAACATTCCAAGAGCCATGACCCTGAAGAGTTTAAGAAATCCAAACCACCCACTTTCAATAGAGAAATTAAAAAGGGGGAAGAAGCAAAAGTTTAGCTACTTGTCTTGAAGAAGTACTTCAGAGTCCATGACTACTAAGAAAATTTAAAGGCTCGAATAACCATTTTAAACTTGAATGGAAAGGCCTCCATTTGGTGGGAGGACCTTAGGAATGTGAAAGGAATCCATGAGAAGGACTTGTCATGGAAACAATTTGAGAAATACTTTAAGAATAAGTATCTATCGGAAAAATACTTTGATGGGAAGACCAGGGAGTTCTATGAACTCAAGATAGGACAACTCACAATAGATGAATATATCAACAAATTTATTGAGATGATGAGGTATGTGCCCTACATAAAGGATGAAAAGGTAAAGATGCAAAAGTTTATTAGTGAACTTCCTCAGTCATTCCAAGACATAATTGAATTTTATGAACCAAATATTTTAGAAGACACTATTTGGAAGTCAAGGTACGACTATGAGAAATTCAAGAATAAGGCAGAACCTCATAAGGAATGGAAGAAGAAAAGTAATTTGGGATTCAAGAAGAAGGGGTTTAAATCCTCAAGATTTAAGAATCATGGAAAAATATCTAAGATGAGCCTTCCTACTAAAAGTGTATATCAACATAATTTTCCATCTCATAGTGGTAATAAACCCTTTGGATCAGCCCCAGGAAAGGCTGATAATACAAAGAGAGAACCCTTGAAATGTTAGGGTTGTGGAGAAGAACATATGTTGAGGGACTATTGATCTGGATTTAGGAGCGGAACGAACTGATTAAAAGACTGAATACAATAAACACGGAGATATGAAGAATAACACAAATATACAGTGAACAATATCTTCTATTAAATAATGAAATAGGTTGAAACTATAAAACTATAAAATTGAAACACTTGCTCGAATGGTGGTAGCTATATCTAAGAAGAGATGTGGTTTCTACACACATCCATCTGAGCATAATGGATTACAATGAGGCTCCAAAGGCCTTTTTGATATTACTCATGAATTCCCAAACCCTAGACATCCAAAAACCTAACCCTAGAAGGTGAAACACCAAAATTCATGTGGGCCCTATGGGTAAGTTGGTGTAATTTGGTACCTCAACTTCCAAGGGTCGTAACTTTTTCATACAACCTATATTTTAGGCACGTGATAGCCCGCTGGAAAGGTATTTCAGAGAACTACACATTCTATCATCAAACTCTAACTCCATCTATAGTTTGATTGTGGAGATCCAAAAAACCAATGTTTAGGGCCCCAAAACGGCCCTAGAAGTACAACAAGATGTGATGACATGAAAACATACAAAACAAGTCAGTTGGATTAGGCGCGAGGAAACCAGTATCCACCTGGAGGATGTGTGGGGATTCAAACAACCCCATAAGTGTAGAACCTACAGTTACAAAGAAGTACATAAGAACATGTTGAACAAAAAATAGACATGAGGAGCCAGGATGTGCATAATCATCTGATTAACGACCTTTGTTTGGACCTCAGTTTGGGGGTGGAAAGTAGTGGATTTTGTGATCTTGGTGTCCAACAAAGACTAGAGACTCAACCAAAATGTGTTGAGGAACCTACTGTCTCGGTCGGAGATGATGGTCTGTGGTATCCCAAAGTGGACCCACACTCATTCAAAGAAGAGCTTAGTAGTATCTACCACTGTGACATTCTTCTTATAGGTCGTGAGGATAGACATCTTTGAAAACTGATCAACGACCACAAGCACACAATCATTTCCTTGTTTGGTGGATGACAAGCCAGACATGTAATTCATTGATATGGATTCCCAAGGCTTCTCGGGAATAGGAAGAGGGGTGTATAAGCCTTTCTTCTTGATGGTTGGCTTGGTAATGGCACATGCATTGCAAGATATAATATACTTATTGATGTCTTGTCGAGGTTTTGGTCAGTAAAAATGTTTCTGAAGAACGACCACAATTTTCTCCATGCCAAAATGTCCTGCCACCCAACTGTAGTGGGCTTCCCAAATCATCTTTTCATGCTCTCTTGTAGGAACACAGAGATGGCCCAGGTGGCATATGAGTCCGTATTGAATGTGAAAATCAGTGATAGTCACGCATGTACCCAAGAGATGATAGGTGGTGGAGAATTTTGAATCTTGTTGATAAAGTTGGGGCCACTCAGATGCTTCATGTCCACAGGAATGGAGCATAATGGCGAGTTCAGTCCAGGAGGCTGATTGAGAATTCAACGACATGATTTGAGATACCTGTCTTATTATTGATGTTGATATGGAACTACTGCAGGTAGGTGGACCACTTCTGATTGCGGTGATTCTGCAATTTCCCTTTTGTCTATATGAACTGTAGAGACTTGTGATCAATGTGTATGATCGTCTCTTTCCCAAGAATGTAATGTTTCCATTGATGATAGGATTGTACAATGGAATACATTTCCTTGTCATAGGTGGGGTATTTCTAGATAGTATTGGAGAGTGTCTCACTATGGTATGCCACTGGATGCCTATGCTGAGTGAGAATGACGCCCACAACATAGTCAGATGCATCGGTCTCAATCTTGAATGGTTGCTACAAATCGGGAGAGGAAAGTACTAAAGCTAAGCATAGGTGATGCTTCAGATCATCAAATGATTATTTTCGTGCCTTCCCCCACATGAACTTGTCCCTACCATCGCCCTTGGTCACCTGGATGAGGACCCATGCAATATGGGAGAATCCCAACGTGAACCATCGGTAGAAGTTGGCTAGTCTCAAGAAGCTCTGAACTTGGCCAGTCATGGATGACTTGGATATTAGTTGGATCGACATATAACCCGTGCTCATCATTAATGTATCCCAAGTATTGGACCATGTTCATGCCAAAAGATCATTTTTCCAAGTTGGCATATAGCTTGTGCTGTCACAGAGTGCTCAAAACCTGTTGAATATGCCACATGTGCTCCTCCCACATTCTACTGAAGATGAGGATTTCATCCAAATATACCACCACAAAGGAGTTGGTGAAGGGTCTTAATACATCATCCATCAACCTCATGAAAGTGTGTGGTGCATTTGTTAAGCCAGAGGGAATGAATAGCCATTCGAAGAGACCTTCTTTAGACTTGAAGGTTGTCTTCCATACATCAGTTGGTTTGATGGGAACCTGGTGGTATCCAGACTTTAGGTCAATATTGCTAAAGAAATTTTCCCCTTGAGTTGGTCAAGAAGGTCATCAATCCTGGGAATGGGGTAGCGATTCCTGGCTGTGATTTTGTTTAAGGCTCTGTAGTCAATGTTGATTCACCAAGTCTCATCCTTCTTCTGCATGAGTACAATCGAGATTCTGCAAAGGGAGGTGTTGGGTATGATGTGCCCCTTTTGAAGAAGCTCTCAGATATGATGCCTGATTTTGTCATTTTCTATCAACGAGCATCGATAGATTGGTCCATTAGGTAGAGGTGCATTGGGGGTCATATTAATTGGATGCTTGACTTGGTAGTGTGTCGGTACCCCTGTAGGTGATGAGAAGATGTCTCTATATTCTTCCACGATCCTGTCCACTTGCTTCTGTTGCAAATAGATGCACTGTGTAGAGGCCATGGATGTAGCGACGACCTTCTTCTTACTGTGAGAATGGATCACAAAGAAGATGAACTTCCTGGTCTGTGAAATGACCTTACTGCATTTCTTAGAAGAGATTAAAGAAATAGAAGTAGGCAACACTACCTCTGGGATCCTGTACAATTGTTTACCCAAAGTAATAATAACACTGCGGGGTCTAGAATCATACACATCATGACGCTTCTATAAATATGGTTGTCCTAAAAGAACATCAAAAACTTCAATGGGAGAAATATCACACAGTACCTCATCTTGAAAGGCTTGATGTCGTAGGGAAAACGACATTGTTGGTTGACAAAGAGATCTCTTCCTTGGCTAAGCCATCCGATGGTGTAGGGCTGTGGATGCAGTTTCGTTGGAAGTTCCAGTTACTTGACGACCTCTGTTGAAATCAGGTTCTTTTGACTCCCGCTATCAGCAATGAAATGAAGTGAATCTCCCTTTACCCACATCTGCAAGTGAAAGAGGTGTTCTCCTTCCTCTGGTTCTTCTGGTTCGCTTGGTCAGACTTTGGTGGTAGAAAAAATGAAACTTAGTTGAACATCGATAATCTGCTTCACTTGTTCAGGATTTGATTCAGAATTAGAATCGGCCTCTAAATCAGAAGCCTTTAGTTCGGTCATGAGGGACTTCTTGGAGTGGCATTCTTCGGTGTTGTGCCAAGGCCTTTTATGGTACTCACACCCTTTTCACGTGTCCTTCTTTGTCTTCTCATTGCCCTTATTATGTTGTGGCTTGGACTGATTGTCCCGAGGGTGACCATCTCGAATTTCTCCCCTTCTATGTGGGTTGGGGTTGTCTTTTCCCTGCTTCAGCTGTGAGGGTTTTGCAGATCCATACTCTCACCTTTTCTGCTTAAATTTGTACTCGATCTTAACAACGTATTTATAAGTCGTGCCCAATGAGGCGATGCCTAGGAACTCCATTTTTGTTTGAATGTATCTATACGAACAACTGCGATATTTGAGAAGCAAATGACGCTTAGAGTCTTTGATACCCAATTTGGTGTGTAGTGTATGGAAAATATTGGTTGAATCTGGTACTATCTGGTCCCTTTCTTGATGTAAGGTGGTCCATCTGGTGTACTGGTCCTCGTAGCTTCCAACATGGAAGTATTGTTCTTTAATGGCATCCCAAAAGGAATCCCATGTAGGGGCCACCCAAAACATTGTATATTCCTCCACGACCCTTTGCTGAGAGTAAGTATCCCACTAGTCTTTAACACGGGGAATGACCTTGAGGAGTGAAAAAGTAATATTTTCCCTATCGAAAAAATTGTGGACCAAAAAATATCCTTTGAGAATATTCAACCATTTATCTACAACATTTGCATCTATCAATCCTTCAAATAATGGAATATCAAAATTTACCTGTACCTTGAACGAGGTTGCATGGCCACTTGATGAATATGCTTCTCCTGTAGGCAGTCATCGAAGGATTTGAGCAACGTTGTCCAACATTTCTTTTCTTTGTCGTGCGAGGGCTTTCTCGAGCAAAATTTTAATGGGATCTCTTTCTCCATCATCTTTCTTTTCATCCTCCATGGGTTTTTGTCGATCTCAGCGTGGCCAATATTGTAATAGCTCGAATGGTTCGAGTCCCAACTTCTTGTACCTAGATCTTGTTGGAGACATGCACGAGGAAAAATAAATGAAGAGAAGACCGCTAGGATACCACTGATCTAGATTTAGGAGAGGAACAAACTGATTAACAAACTGAATACAATAAACATAGAGATATGAAGAATAACACAAATATCCAATGAACAATATCTTCTATTAAATAATGAAATAGGTTGAAACTGTAAAACTGCATAACTAAAACACTTGCTCGAATGGTGTAATCTATCTTTGAGAAGAGATGTGGCTGCTACGTGCATTTGTATGAGAAGAATGGATTACAATGAGGCTCCAGAGGCCTTTTTGATATTACTCATGAATTCCAAAACCCTATACATAAAAAAACCTAACCCTAGAAGGTGAAACGCCAAAATTCATGTGGGCCCTATGGGTAAGTTGGTGTAATTTGGTACCTCAACTTCCAAGGGTCGTAACTTTTGCATACGACCTTCATTTTAGGCACGTGATAGCCCGTTGGAGAGGTTTTCATAGAACTACACATTCCACCATCAAACTCTAACTTCATCTACAATTTAACTATGGCGAGTCAAAAAAACAACGTTTAGGGCCCCAAAACGGCCCTGGAAGTACAACAAGATGTGCTGACATGAAAAAATACAAAATAAACCAGTTGGATTAGGCGAGAGGCCACCCGTATCCATCTGGAGGATGTGTGGGGCTTTAGACAGCCCTAGAAGTGTAGAACCCACAATCACAAAATAGTACAGAAGAACGTGTTGAAAAAAAAATGTTGTTGGCCCTTGACCAAGTTTTGAGGATTCTTGGTCATGTTTGACCTACTTTTGGGACTTCGACAGGCTGTCAAAGACAGAGCGCAAGTCAAAGCGGAGATCATGGGATATCGATCCCTTTTTAGGGATTTTTGGGTTTTGGGCTTATGTAACGGGTATGGGGATGTCGACCCATGGGTTTACCCATGTTTAGGCCTCCTTTGTAATGTATAAATAGATATCTAGGCGATGTAATCTAGTGGTGAATGGGTGATTCTAAGTGCTAAGAGAAAGTGTACGATGATAAGTCTAAGTGCAAGTAATAGTTATAAATTCTCTGTGCATACTGTGTGTTGAGAACTTGTAGAGCTAAGTGCAAGTGATTGTAAGAACGTTCTATGTTGTGCCAAGATCGAGGAAGGAGGATATGGCGAGGTGCGCGCAGATATCCTATCCTATGTGGAGTTGGTTTTGTGGCTCTGTGCATTGAAAGAAGATAATAAAGAGAAGAAGAGTTGGTGGACGTAGCCCCAAGCTGGGGGTGAACCACGTATATGTTGTGTTATGGTTTCTTTGTGCATTGTGATTGTTTATTGTTCATATGATTAATACAATAATGTATGTTTAGATGTATTTGATATAATAACTTAGTGCTTAGTAATGTGAATGAATGCTAGATCTGATATGTTCCCTTATGCTAAGTGCATCTATATGTTATATCTGGTTGAATACTGCACTGCTTTGTAATTAGGGTTTTCTTTGCGAAGTGAATAATGTGACCTATAACTGTTAAGTTCTCTGTTAAGGTGTTGTAATCACAGATCGATGTCCCAGCTAATGTTGCAGACATATGAGTCCTGCAACCACCCCTACCTCTACCTCGGGTGAGACTTCATCTGCTTCGCAGGTGTTGCCGAAAGGGTCGATAGTTAGGGTTTTGTTGGTGCGCTCTTGAGCATTGAACCCTGGGTCTGCCCCTGTGCCAAAAAATGGGTTATGTTGGCCCTTGACCAAGTTTTGAGGATCCTTGGTCATGTTTGACCTACTTTTGGGACTTCGATAGGCTGTCGAAGATGGAGCACAAGTCGAAGTGGAGATCATGGGATCTTGACCCCTTTTTAGGGTGTTTTGGGTTTTGGGCTTATGTAAGGGGTATGGGGATGTTGGCCCATGGGTTTACCCATGTTTAGGCCTCTTTTGTAATGTATAAATAGATATCTTGGTGATGTAATCTAGTGGAGAATGAGTGATGCTAAGTTCTAAGCGCAAGTGTGCGATGTTAAGTCTAAGTGCAAGTAATAGTTCTATATGCTCTGTGCATACTGTGTGTTGAGAACTTGTAGTGCTAAGTGCAAGTGATTGTAAGAAGGCTTTGTGCTCTACCAAGCTCGAGGAAGGAGGATCTGGAGAGGTGCATGCAAATCTCCTGTCCTATGCAGAGTTGGTTTTGTGGCTCTGTGCATTGAAAGAAGATAATAAAGAGAATAATAGTTGGTGGACGTAGCCCCGGGCTGGGGGTGAACCACGTATATGTTGTGTTATGGTTGCTTTGTGCATTGTGATTGTTTATTGTTCATATGATTAATGCAGTAATGTATGCTTAGATGTATTTGATATAATAGCTTAGTGCTTATTAATGTGAATGAATGCTAGATATGATATGTTCCCTTATGATAAGTGCATCTATAAGTTAGATCTGGTTGAATACTGCGTTGCTCTATAATTAGGGTTTTCTCTACGAAGTGAATACTTTGAACTATAACTGCTAAGTCCTCTGTTAAGGTGTTGTAATCACAAATCGATGTCCCAACTAAGGTTACAGACATCTGAGTCTTGCAACTACTCCTGCCTCTACCTCGGGTGAGACTTCATCTGCTTCGTAGGTGTTGTCGAAAGGGTCGGTAGTTAGGGTTTTGTTGGTGTGCTCTTGAGAATTGAACCCTGGGTCTGTCCCTGTGCCAACAAATGGTTCTGTTGCTAGGACGTGAAACTGTGATTGATGGGAACTAAAGAAAAGAAAGCTATGTGTGTATATTTGTTGCTAAAGTGTGCAGTATTCTACCTGAAACTGTGATTGCTGAGAACTGAAGAAAAGAAAGCTTTGTGCATAGATATGTTGCTGAAGTGCGAAGTATTCTACTTGACTTGTGAATCTCTGTGCTAGGAAGAGAAGTCATATCTGAAGAAAAGAGGTAATATCTTAAAGATTTGTGCCATGACAAAGGTAAGAACAATGAAAAGTTTCATTAAAAAGGTAAGATAAGTGGAAATTTTTGTTTCAAAAGTATGAATCTAGGTATGTTTGATAAATTTTGTCCTAGCTTGACAAATAGGGCACAACTAGATGAAAGAAGGTTTGATATGAGTAGATCAGGTAGAAATAATGAAAGATATGTTATTCATATGCATAGAAAGAATGTTTGGACTAACAAATGGATGTAGGACCTTAGAAAGATTTTTTTACAGGTTAGTTATTGTGACCCTAGTGTGTAGTACAGGAAAGGTTGGGGATCGTTCAAAATAAAGAGAGGAGTAACTCTTTTCTATAGTTGCAAAAGACTAAGACATCTTGCTAGGGAATTCCCTGGTAGAAGACCTAGTTGTCTTTGTTGTAAATCTATGGACCATGAAGTTTTGGATTGCCCTAGAATGATTGCTAAGATCAAAAGAATGAATATGAGATAAGAAAACCCTCAGGAAGATCAAGAAACTAAGACCATGACAGAACCCTAGAAAGAATCAGAGAATGCATTTCTACAAATGAAAGAAACCTTGACTGGTCACAAAAATATCAACTTATCGGAGATCTTCAAAGAAAAAGAATGCATAGAAACAAGAATAGGAGATTTTGACATAGACTGTGTTCTAGATGAGGAAACACAGGTGAATATTATGACAGAAAGAACTTGGGAAATTTTAGGCAAGCTTTCTATGATTCCTTCATTAGGGGGGATAGGATTATTCAGAGGAAAGTTGATAACCCTATGTGGAAGACTTACCCAGATATCTATGAGTGCTCATGGAGCAACACCCATTCGCTATGTTATTAGGAAAACCCTGGATTGAGAGAAACTAGACCAAAAGAAAAGAAGAGGAGGCCCTAGAACAGAAGAAGAAAGAACTAAGAGACTTCATGATGAAGAGGATAGCACACTTGATTGAAGAACAAGAGAATAGATCAAAGTTATTCAGAACCAGAAACTTGGATGTCGAAGTTGAAAGAACACAAGAAGACTCGCCAAAGAGTAGAGGACCTACCCCCGACAGAGAAGAAGTATTGGCCTTGAACCCTACGAAAGACCATCAATAACACGAAGTTACTATGATAGAAGGAGATAAGAATTATAATGGAAAGAGGAATATCGAGATGAAGATCAGAGGAAAGAAGGATAGAAAGCTCAGTAAGAAGAGAGCAAAGATAGAAAAGTTGCAGAATGTTTCAGAAGGGACTTCGCAAAAGGAAGGTTTGAAAAACTGGAACTTCACTGAGATATCAGAATAGTGCAACCTGGCACTTCGCCACAGCGGTGTGATATAGCTATTGGAGAAATTATTACCATTAGCCCGACGCCCCAAATGGTTAGAACAACAGTTATTACTAGAAATCTCGCCATCAGACCATTGGGACTGCGTTGTAACAGACAAAACTGCATTGATGAAGGCCTCTTGTCTGTTGGAGAAGATCTGTTACATCATTGTCTACTTATTCCATCGACTGTTGCATCGATAACACTTTTACGAATTGTATCCGAGCCAACAAGTGAACTCATTTCTACCGCGCTATGTTTATTGAGATCGACACCTGTTCTATTGCTTTGAGCATTCATTCATCGACCTGAGTTATCCGATCGAGAGCGTGCATGTCAGACGAGCTCAACGTTGTGGAGAAATTCATCGAAGAAGTTTTAATTGATCTAATGGTAGAGAGAGTGATGTCCATAGGAGTTCAAGATTCATCAACACGAGGAGTGAAAGCCTCCTTGTCAATTTCTCATAGATCAGGACCATCCTACATTGTCGATGAGAAAAGAACCAAGCACAGAGATGACTTATCGAATGTGAAGTTAATCCCATCCATTCTGCCCGATTACATCCCACCTCTAGCCAACGCAGTGAATCGTGATAGTGTCTTGAGGGACTTCGACTACATAGTCATCATGGCATACTTCCCGAAGGGGATACACGCAGTCAGACCTTAGTTGGAGAGGATTTCAACCTTGTAGATCAGTGACTATAATCTAGGGGACTGCAAGAACTACGACATGCTCACGCCTCACAAGTACTTGACTAAGACAAAGGGAAAGAGATCAAAGATCATCCCCCAACCATGGACCATGAACATCACACAGTCCACTATCCTTAATGTCATGAAAATTCCACACTTTGGAAGGCACCAGGAGGTTAACGCATGCGTTAAGCTCTTGTTGTCGTGCTTCCATAATGGTTATTTATGGTTAGACAGGCGTGTCACCGTCGATCCGACGTTGATCCATAGGATCACTATATTGAGCATGCAGGGACCCGATCCATAGGAGGTTTACCCAGGGAAGGCTGCAGATCACACATTGGAATAGAGGATCAAAGACACATATGGAGATGTAGAGAAGGGGACGCGAGGCTATAAGGTAGCTTCCATTCAGAATGGTGCAGTGCGCTTTGCTTGCTAGTTGATTACTGGTAAGCTAATCTAAAAGAACAAATCCACGTAGGTCATAGGTTTTGTGGTTAACCTCGCAAGAAAGTGCATGGAGTGACTACAGATGAACTGGGTGAAGTACTTAGCCAACCATCTAGAAGTCGATTTCCACGAAGTTCAGGATCAGAGCTACGAGTTCCACTTTAGCTGGTTGTTGATCCTCATCGCGTTTACATCTTAGGAGATGCTGGAAGATGCGACTTTCCCAAACATCGAGCCATTCAAGCCACTTTCTATGAAGTTCACTATGCTCTGGTACTCAAGCGACATGGGAAAATAGTGGCAGTCGAATGCAATATTCCATACCTACTACCTACAACTGAAAATGGCTATCGAATCGTTTCCCCGTATAACGCTAAACACTCTAGACAAGTTTAGACCCCTCATGAAGTTTCGCGCAGATAAGCATTTCATATATATCACCACTCACACATATGAGAATAAAGAAGAGCTTCAGTCATACTATAAGCTCATCGAGGAGGACCTAGAAGAAATCACTAAGGAATGGCCCACAGAGTTCCTTATACCAGTCGATAAGGTAGAATTGTCTGACCCAAACCTCATTGGAAGCCTGGTAGTTACCCGCGAGGAGTATAATGCACCCAGTAGTAGAAGAAGGAAGAAGAAAGAATATGTACAGGAACTGAGCAACACCTCAGAAGACACTGCTTCAGATTCACCTAGCGGAGGAGGAGGTGACGAAATGGACAAAGAAGAGAAAGAAGAAAAACAAGCTAGAGTATCCAAATTGAGTGGGACTGGTTTCATTGGATCGTAGATAGTCTTTAGTATTTTGGGTACAAGTTTCATAATTTGATATCAATTATTTTGTGCAGGGCATGCTATACAAGTGAGATCTCCTCGAAAGGCCAAAAATCGGCAAGTTTTGAGGAAGTTACCGTAAATTCCACTTGGCACATCCAATTTTGATCAGACTTGTGGCATTGCAGAGAAGAAATATCAGAGAAATAACTAAGAGAAAGTTTCACACCCAGAAGGTCTGAAACTTGGGAGATAGAATAGAATAAATATTGTCTAGCAGAACCACCTCAAAATCAAGATTCAAAAGTGATACTTGGCCAACATGCCACCAAAAAAGGGACCTTCTACACCAAATAAGCCTCCAGAAAATCCTAATTGGACT
>ML781679.1:320329-380812 GCA_009831015.1 Picea engelmannii | reverse complement strand
TCATCTTGTACTTGAACATTTAAGTGGGGTAAAAGGAGGTTGCCCCCTTGAAGAGGCTTATTATCTGAAATTATCTCTTTTTCAAGGTGTTGAGTACTTTTCCTAAAGTTTTTCTATGCTATATTGATGTTTGGTTCTTAACAGGTAGTGTGTTGCTCTTGGGATCACTTCATTCTTTCCACAACTGACAGGGGATTCAACTGCGCCTATATTTTCTATGCTTGATACTTCACTTCCTGGAGATGTGACTCCAGTGCCTTCAATTCTGGATTCTCAGTGAGTTGTTCATACATTTGGGCACTGTGATCACTTAGTTGCTTGCATTCCAGAGCAAGGAATTTTATTCTTTCAACTGCGCTTCGAAAAGTTGCTTCCCTTTGATCTGTTACCTCTTGCGGGGTGTCAGGTACAGTGCAAAGCTCTAAATTTGTTATTCATTGTTGTAGTTGTTGGAAAAATTTTGTGAGCTACTCTACTTGATGCGTGACTCTGTCTTCATCCTGTAGCTCTAATCCTGTCACAGAGCGGAGTGCTTTGTTTACTTCTTGTTTCACTTCGAGTTTCTCTATGAGCAACTGTTCTTTTTCTTGTTTCATATGTGATTTCTCTTCTTCAAACTTGGCCTGGAGAGAAACCTTCTCATGTTCTGCAATTATGCGTTGTTCTACGATGTCGCCTTGTACTTGCTTCAAGGTCTGGGTGGCTTGTTCTATTTCTTCTTGTGCACGATAAAGGCGAACTTCGACTGCATCAGCTAATCGACATAGTTAGGATAGATCATCTCCCAACTATGGTTCTCCTGATGGACAGGATGTAATGGACACTATGTGGATGGACACAAGGGCCTGTTGTACCCCTTATAATTCGACCTTAAGTCTATCATACATTTCATCCTTCTTAGCTTCTTGTTTCTCCATGATTTCCAGCAAAGCGTCATTGAGGGCTGCTATGATGAAGTCAAAGTCATTAGTTGTAAGCAAGGTCTTCATCTTGGTCACGATGGCTCTCAATTTCTTCCGGGAAGAAGATTTAAAGGGAGAAAACTTCCTCTTCTTTAGGGGATCGGTCTCTTCTCTAGGCAGTGTTACTTTTTCTTGCTTCTATTCCGCTCATGTGCCATTTATCTCTTTCTCATCACCCCCTTGGTCAGGTGATACTGAAACAATATTTCCTGAGACGCTGCTTAGGTCTTAGACTTCTTCAATCTTCTTCATTTTGCTGGGTCCGAGTGTATCATGCGCGGTTTCTGGGCTATCATGGTCGGACATCTCTGCAGGGTCTGCTGGAATAAGCAGGTCTATCGACCAGTCCTTAGTGATCTCCTCAAGGTATTCTTCCGTGAGCTTGTAGTAAAATTGAAGCTGCTCCTTATGTTCATCGAATCATGTTGTAAGGTAGATGAAGGGTCGATCTATGCAAAAATTCATCAGGGGTCGGAACCTCTATAGGGTGTTCGGAGTTATGCGAGGTTCGACTTCTATGGCTCTCTTCAGCTAAAGGTAGTACGTATGAAAAAAAATGTTCAACTGCCACTGTTTTTTCATATCACTTGAGTACGAGAGTGTAGCAAACTTTGCAACAAGTGGCTCGAATGGTTCAATATTCAGGAAGTTCACACCTTCTGGCATCTCCTAGGTGATAAAGGAAATAAGGATCAGGAGCCAGATGAAGTGGAACTCGTAGCCCTGATCATGTGATTCACGACAGTCTAGCTCCAGCTGATTCACTAGGTACTTCACCCAGTTCATCTGTAGACCTTCTATGCACTTCCCTACGAGGTCAACAACAAATCCTGTGACCTGCGTAGGTCTGTTCTTCCTTACTAGATTTCCTGCAATTAACTGACAGGCTAAGCGCACTGTGCCATTCTGAATGAAGGCTACCTTGTAGCCTCATGTTCCCTTTTCAACATCGCCATATGTATCCTTGATCTTCTGTGCTAGTGCGCGATCTGTGGATTTTCCTGGATAAAAATATTATGGGTCGGGTCCTTGCATACTCAAGCCTGTGATCCTACGGATCAATGTTGGGTCAACTATGATACAGTGGTCTAGACATAAGTAGCCGCCATGGTAACATGAAAGAAATAGCTTGACACAGGCATTGACTTCATGGTGCCTTCCGAAGTGTGGGATTTTCATGAAATTTAACAAAGTGGACTACGCGAGGTTCATTATCCATGGCTGAGGGATTATCTTTGAGTTCTTCCCCTTCGTTCGGGTGAGGTATTTATACAGGGAAAGAATACTATAGTTTTTGTGATCTCTGAGGTTGAAGGCACTCAACTTCAATGCTACGATCTTATCCTGCTGTGCTCGAACTGCACATATCCCCTTCGGGAGGTATGTAGTAACCATAGTGTACTCAAAATATCTTGGCACACTATTTCGACTCATTGCGCTGGCCAGAGGTGGGATGAATTCGGGTAATATGGTTGGGATCAACTTCGCATTTGCTAGGTCATCTCTTTATTTGGTTCTCTTTTTTACTGATGGTCGGGATGGTCCAGCTCCATGAGCAGTCGACGGAGAGGCTTACACTCCTCTCATCAAGGATGCTTGTACACCTATAGACATCACTCTTTCAGACATGACTCTCTTATTCATGAGGTCAATGAGTACTTCTTTCATGGACTCTTCGACTACTCTAAGTTCTTCGGACATAGGATCGTGGTTGAATATCTCGGCTTCGAAGGATAAATGCTCAATGCAACGGGATAGATGGTACTAACGCAATGATCATTGTGCGAAATCAACTATATTGCGAGATCAGATAGTCACAATTGGCAAAAGTGTTCTCATTGCGTGGCACAACGGGATAAATAGATAACGCGGCAATGGATCTCTTGCAATGGGTGAGAAGCCTCCATTAACTCAGTTTTGTCCGTTATGGTACGGTCCCAATGGTCTGGTGGCAAGATTTCTAACCATAAATGTCTTTATATCCGTTCGGGGCATTGGTCGAATAGTTATACTATTCCCAATGGCTATATTGCTTTTCCATGGCGAAGTGCCATGTGACGTTGTTCTGATATTCCGACGAAGCTCCAATTTTGCAAATTTTCTTTCTACGAAGTTCCCTCGGGAACCTTCTATAACTTTTCAATCTTATCTCTCTTCTTACTTAGTTTTATAGCCTTATTTCCAATGAGCTTCGTCTTAGAATTCCTTTTTCCATTCTGATTCTTATCTTCTTTCGACAGAGTAACTTCACCCTGTTGAGGTTCTTTTCTAGGAATTAGAGGTAATACTTTATCTATACTTGGAATAGGTACTTTAGTCTTTTTTGGGTCTTCTAGTGTTCTTCCTACTTCAACATCCAAGTCTCTAGTTTGAAATATCTTCGCTCGGTTCTCCTATTCTTCAATCAAGTGTGCGATCCTCCTAGTCGTGAAATCTTTCAACTCTTGCTTCTTTTGTTCTAAGACTTATTCTTCTTTCCTTCTGGCCTAATCTTTTTCAATCCAAGGTTTCCCTAGTAACATAGCAAATGGAGAATTGTTCTCAATAAATTCAACAACTTCAAATTCTTCCTTTGTCGAAGTTCCATAAGCACTCATAGATATCCGGGTAAGTCTTCCACACGGGGTTATCAACTTTCCTCTGAATAATCCTATTCCTCCCAATGAAGGAGTCATAATAGGATCCCCTAAAAGTTTCCAAGTTCTTTCTGTCATGATATTCACCTGTGTTTCGTCATCCAGAACACATTCGATGTCTAAGTATCCTATTCTTGATTCAATGCATTCTTTTTCTTTAAAGACCTCTGATAAACTGACATGTCAGTGGTCATTTAGGGTTTCTTTCATCTGTAGCAATACTTTTTCTGATTCTTTCTAGGGTTTTATCCTAATCTCATTTTTTGGATCTGCCTTAGGGTTTTCTTGGTTCATATTCATTCTTTCAACCTTAGCAATCATTCTAGGGCAATCCAATACTTCATGGTCCATAACTTTGCAACAGAGGAAACTAGATATTCTACCAAGGCATTCCTTAACCAGATGTCTCGGTCTTCTGCAACTATAACAACGAGTCAATCCTCTCTTTCGTTTAAATGATCCCCAACCTCTCCTATACTGTGCACAAGGATCATGGTAGCTAACCTGCAACAAATTCTTTCTAGGGTCCTGTATCCATTTGTTAGTCCAAACATTCTTTCTATGCATAGGTATAACATATCTTTAGTTATTCTTATCAGATATATTCATATCAAATCTTCTTTCTTCTATCAGTGCCCTAGTTTTCAAGCTAGGAAAAATCTTATCAAACATACCTAGATCCATACTTTAGAAACAAAAATTTCCACTAATCTTATCTTTAGCGGAGCACAAATCTTCTAGATCTAAAACTTTTCACTATTATTTAGCTTTATCAGAGCACAAAGTATTCAGATCTTACCTCTTTTCTTCAGATCAGACTTCTTTCTTTAGCATAGAGCTTCACAAATCAAGTAGAATACTACGCACTAGAGCGATAGATCTACACATAGAGCTTTCACAATTTCAGGTTAGGTCTTTGCACAAATCTTGTTTTTCCTCCATTCCCAGCAATCATAGTTTCACGTCAGATCTCCACACAAAGATTCTTTTTTCCTCAGTTCCCAGCAATCATAGTTTCAGGTCAGATCTTGGCACAAAGCTTCTTTTTTCCTTAGTTCCCAACAATCACAATTTCAGGTCCCGACAACGGAACCATTTGTTGGCACAAGGGCAAACCTAGGGTTCAACGCTACAAAATCGCACCAACAAAACCCTAACTACCGACCCTTTTGGAAACACCTGTGAAGTAGATGAAGTCTCACCCGAGGTAGAGGAAGGGGTGGTTGCAGGACTCCATTGTCTGCAACCTTAGCTAGGACGCATATCTGTGATTCTAAGCTCTTAACAGAGCACTCAACAATTAACTTTCATCAATATTAAGTTCTTAGTTACAACGCAGTTACACCCTAATCACAATACAACACAGTATTCATTCAGAACTACTATACTCAAGCACTTAAACACCTCCACATAGGCCATATCTAGTATTCATCCATACCATTAAGCACATATCATTACCATATCTATCTATCATTCATCTATGTTAAAGAACTAAGCAAGAAAACATATAAACACATCAATACATCGCACAAAGCAAAGAAACACAGCATGTACTTGGTTCACCCCCACCCTGGGGCTACGTCCACCAACTCTTCTCTTCTTTATTATCTTGGGTCAAGCTTCTTATAGGTACAAAGTATCCAAGTTCTACTCCGCAGAGGACAAGAGATCTACGCACCTTGCTAGATCCTCCTTCCTTGTGTTACATCACAAAGCCTTCCACAGTCTGTTGCAACCACTTGCACTTAGCTCTACAAGTCTCACACAGTATGCAGAAAGCATCTACAATTCTTGATCACATAGATCCAACACTAGAACTTAGCACAACTTGCAATTGCTACCTCTTACATTGCCTAGTATTCTATTTATATATTACAAAATAGCCCTAAACATGGGTAAACCCATGAGTCGGCATCCCCATACCTGTTACATAATCCCAAATCCCAAAAAGGGCCCTAAAAGAGGCCGAGATCCCGCGATCTCCACTTCATCTTGAGCTCCGCCTTAGACAGTCTGTCGAAGTCCAAAAATTAGGTCAAACATGACCAAGAATCCTCAAAAATTGGTCAAGGGACAACATCCAACAATTTTAATATAATATTAGAGAATTTTAAGACCTGGGCATAATTTTCGAGGAATATAAAATTATATATTATATTATTTTTAAGGTTCATTAAATTGATTACACATAGATGAAGACAACCTCTATGAATAATTAATGGTGTGTTAATGTGTGCTAGTGGGGTCACTTTGGAGCTTCGGGACTCCAAGAGATTGGAGTATAAAGAATGTGGTTTAGAGCTGAAGAGGGTTTCCCTGGAGTTCTCTCTCTCTCTCTCTCTCTCTCTCTCTCTCTCTCTCTCTCCCTTATTTCAAATATTAATAAAATATTGGAGACTTTATAAACCTAGGCACATTTTCCAAAGAGGTTAATATAATATATATTAAATGGGTTTATTGTGATATTGGTATGTGATAAAGTACCAACCCTATTTCCCTTTTTAATCCAATATTTAATCAAATTCATGTGTAAGCATGGGCCTTTCAGAAGTTTGGGGCTCTGGGAGTTCGGAGCTTTGGGACTCCAGATGTTTGGGGATGATAGAAGGAACAAGGAAAAAAAGGACAAAAGCTTGAACCTACCTCCCCGCATTCCAAACTTTGCATGAATATGAAACACATTTAAATTAAACAATTTTATATTGATGTGAATGATTATATAAATGTTTGACATGATTTATTTACATCATGATGTAATTTAATTAATATCGTATTGCATTATAAATAACCTAAGTCAGACTGTCTTCATAACTCCGACATTTGGGAGATTTGGGTTCATAAAATCCCGATGTGGAATCTTTGCAAAATTCCAGAGGCTTAGGTATTAATGGAAATTGATAATCCTAAGTACCCCCTTTGATATAAATTAATCATATTATAATATAATTAAATACAATTATATTATAATATAATTAATAAAGGGATAATTTATGGTTGAATATTGTTAATCCTTTTTCCCAGTAAATAAAATAAATATGCATATATTTAGATATATATGTTGAATTACATGAAAATGTGGCATGGAGGAATTGAATTATATACCTTAATTAAGGTTAATAAAATTAAGTATATTATGGGGAAATTATCCTCATTATGTTATAATAAATTACTCATAATTATCGTATGAGTAATTTATTGAGTTAGTGTTAAATTACTTCTAAAAGGGAAAAGAGAAAGTAAATATTTTGGTAATTACTGGGCCATGGGTATTAGGTTAAGAAAAAAAAATTATACCTCATCCCTTAAAATGTACTTAGGGGTTGGGTCTGTGATAGACAAGGAAAGGGACTCAGACGTCTTCCTTTCTGACAAAGAATTTACTCTATTTCAACGCTTAAAAAGGGTGGTAGACCTAGATGAATTACCACTGTCAGATCCTAAAGGAACGGTCGATTCACCTTTGGTCATCCCAATAAAGGTCCAAAGTTCTTTTCCGAGTAGGTTTAAGGTGGATTTAGTTAATCTGGTGGGCTTAGCTCCCTTTTCTAAGAATAAGAAGATAAACCCTCATTCATTTAAGCAGTCACCACCCTAACATGCAACAAATTCCTTGTTTGAGGTCAAGTCAATTACTAGTCATGGTGGAAGGGTCTCTGAGCAGTGTTTTGTAGTGGGATATATAGCAGAGTTGAGAAAACGTAAGGATCATTGCTGGAAGGTGCATAAAGAGAATTATAGGATGGTTGTCAGGGCCAGTGTTGTGTTGGATGAGATCCCGAAAATGCTTCAGAAGACTATGGTGGGACGCTTTTGTGGTGAGGTGGTCTCCTCATCATACTTAAAGAAATGGTTAGATGAAAAATGGTTTGGTGTTCTAAGATACCATCCCGAATTCCATAGGTTGGCTAGAGGGTGGTTTTATTTCAAATTCAGATCTAACACAAACATGATGGATATCTTCAGTAGATCATGGGGTTGGGGCCTTTCATGCTTGGTTTTTAAATAACTGGCCATTTATTTTGACCGCACAAGAGATGCTTTGGCACCCTAAAAAGTCTAGGCTATTTGTAGTATTCCAGATATAAAATAGTATACAGAACATAAATATTTTAGCTAGAAATGGCAGAACAGTAATGATATAACAAGAACAATACAAGAATAATACAAGAATAACACCATAAAGAAAACCTTGATTAGTGATAGAAATGTTCACTTGCCTCTTCGGGGGGGCCAACCTCCAACAGATCAGATCTCTATTACAATAATATCCAAGGAAATACTTCTCATACCCTCTACTCCTATTTATACTAAATATGTCTATCCAAAAGAACAATCTGGAGGAAGATCCTTCTAGAAGTGGAAGCTTCTATTAGGTCTTCTTACATTTGTCTTATTCTTCCTTATTGCTAGGCCTTATTAATATTGGCCTTTATTACATGGAAATATATTATTCTACCTACATGAGGGGTTAGGGAGGTTAGGCCCCTAACATGTCCTCCCCCTTAAAAATAACCTTGTCGTCAAGGCTTGAGATGAGGAAATTGTTGCAGAATGGTAGTTGGTTCCCAAGTGGTGTTGGATAGAGTGGTATGATATTGTTATTGATGTCAATAGGGTGCAGAAGAATCCAGTATAAAACCAAAGCTTAGAAGGAAGAATGTTAATCGAAGCTCAGAAGAGATGGCACATTTGAAATAAAATAGGAGACAAATTTCTATGAGTCAAGTTACAAGAACCATTCATTCTTAGTTTGGGACAATCTAGGATCGTTAGATCGATGTAACATCAGAGGTTGAGAAGGATTAAATCTTAAATGTTGGATCTGAAGCAATAGCATTATGGACCATTGGATCAATTAGCGGATAAATAAATTCGTCACTTCATCACTTCAATGATTACTGGAGACAAGAAAGAATCCATGAAATCTCAAAATCACGAAATAATGCCAACCGTCGATCAGGAAGGAGATTCAGATGGCTTCCTAGCTGTTAGATCCAGATTTGATCTAGAATTAAGCGTTGACCATTGATCTTGAATGGAAATGTTGAAACCGTCAGATCAAACTAAAGGAAAGAAGGTGGTCAACTCTGACGCTGACCACTCAGATGAAAAGAAGTCTAAACATGTACGTTTACCTGAAGGCCGAAGCCCCTAAGTCTCAAACTCCTGTCGACCGTTGGATTAGAGGAAGAGCAGGGAAATCCTATCAACCATTGATCTGGAATGAATATTGAAACCATTATATCATGCTAAAAGGAAGAAGGTGGTCAAATCTATCATTGAACTACTCCAATGATAAGAAGCTCAGATAAGACAAAATATCCCGAACTCCAGAGCCCTAGAATTAATAGAATTCATCAATCAAGACAAGAAAATATAAACCGTGATAGATCTATCCAGAAATTCGGAAATGATCGAAGGATGGTATAAAAGTGACAAAGCTCTCGAAGCCACAATGTATCAAAGCCACAAAAAGAGACACGTGGAAGAAGAAAAATATGACACGTGGCCCAATTGTCTAGTGACAAGTGTCAAGGTATAGTTGGCACATTAGGTATAATAAAGTCACGAATCAAGGTGACACATGGAAACCACTCAACTAGAGCCACGTTAACAGTGATGTCAACAAGCCACGTCACTCCGGGAATAAATCCTCCGGGGATATCCAGCTTCTCCTACTAGCTAACATTTCTGAAGCGCCGAAGGCTGAAGCCATAAATTAACATTTGTTCATTGATATAAGATCCTACAAAATATTTCTTGATCGTCCGATCAAGTACAATGAAAGGATAGAGTAAGCGTGAATCATGAAGTAACGCTAACCGTTGATCTACTTCGGGAGCATTCTCGACTGTTGATCAAGCATAGTTGAAAGATAGCATAAGAGGAGGTGTTAACCGATAGTAAGAGGTCACCACCATTCTATGACTTATTCAGTAGGTAAACCTATAGAGGGATTGATCTACTCCAAAATCCTGGAGCACTGAATAGTCGAAGTCACGGAGTGAACAAGAACCGTTCATCTCAACCCTTGATTAATTCCTAACCGTCAATTTGTTTGAATCCTTTGGATAATCTAGGATCATCCATGTAACAAAAGATTAAATATTGACCATCTGATCTACTAGTGAATACAGTATACTCACTTCAGTGAAATGTACTCCAGGAGGATTGAATGACTGCAAAGGTCGAAAGTCTTGAAGGAAGAAGTACCAGAGAACTTGGTTCCAACACCGGTCATGTGATAAGGTAAAGAAGCTAAAGGGGATAGAAGTAAATAATCCCTTAGACATTTGAATACGGTCCCATGTAGAAGAATAGGGGAAAAAGAAGAAAGTGTTAATAAAACAATGCTTGGAATGGATAAGCTCATAGTTTCAAGCTTGCAGTCACGTGGATTTTTGCTGAAGGAAGCGTCTATTGGTTAAGACTCAAATTCACAACAATTCAAGATATGTAGACTAATGAACCAATACACAATCGTGATTAAAGAAGAGTTAAATCATGAGCATTATGAATAAAGAATAAAAAAGAAAAATGATATTATTTAAATTTAATATTATCATTTAAATGAAGAGGTGCAATGGTTCAAAGTTCAAATAAAGGGACACAATGCTTCAAATCTCACACCAGTTGGAAGACTATATAAACAAGAAAGAATGGTGAGAATAATGTGTCTTTGTAGTCCAGATCAGAAGATCAAAACCATAAGTAGATTCCAGGAAGAAGAACTGATGATACTTATGCAATGAGGGTGGAAGGGAGGAGCAAGGAAGGATTCATATCCTTTACTAAGTAAAGTGTGAAAATAAGGGAGTTGGTTCTTCCTAGGGTTGGTTCCCTAAAGACAAGGGACTTGGCGATTCGCAGGGTTGGTTCCCTAAAACAAGGGTGTTGGTGCTTCCTAGGGTTGGTGCCCTAAAGAAGGGGATTTGTGTCTCTAAGAGTTGGTTCTATAAAACGTATTGGTGTCCTTCACTATATTAGATTATTCTTTATAAAACCATGTAAGTCCTGTTAATTGTATTTATATAATTTATTTTAAATACAAGTCCTTTTTTTTTTTTTATCTATTTTGATGATTAATAAAATAACAAAGTAATTGCTAATTGTTTAAAGAGGTAATACTGATTCACCCCCCCTCCCCTCTTAGTATTTCCAACAATTGTTATCAGAGTGAGTTCCTTCAACACAGTCTAATCACTGGAAGGTAGATCCTGAAATAAATGGATCAACAAGAGGGAATGTCTTCCAACAATGAACCATTGTTTAATGGAGGTGGTTATTATCTCTGGAAAATCAGAATGAAAATCTACTCGTCGGTTATTGGTTTTATGTTTGGAAATCTGTTGTAGATGGTTACACTACACCAACTACTCCACCCACAGATACTACAGAAAAGAATATTTGTAATGACAAATCAAGAGCAATTAATGCCATTCTAGGAAGATTGACAAATTCAATATGTGTGAAGGTAATGCATTGTAAGTCATCTTAGGAAATTTGGGACAAATTTGAGGTTGTATATGAAGGAGATAGCAAAGTCAAGGAAGCCAAATTGCAAACCTATAGAGCTCAGTTTGAAAATTTGAAGTTGAAAGAAGAAGAGAACATTGTTGAATACTTTCATAGGGTAGATGAGGTAGTTAACTCAATCAAAGAAGCAGGAGAAGAACTTACCGATAAACATATTGTGCAAAATATCTTAAGGTTATTACCTATGAGATATGATGACAAGATTTCCACAATTGAAGATAGACCAAAACTTGACAAACTCACAGTAGATCAACTTCATGGAATTTTCACAACATATGAGATGAGAACAAGGAATGAAAACCATCCAAAGGAGAAACAACCTTTAAATCCTCTAAAAAAAATAGGAGGCAGGAGAAAAAGACCAATGACGAGTTATCATATATATATGATGAAGCAATTGCCAACTTCATGAAGAAACTCAAGAAAGGGACTGAGAAGTACAAAGGAAATATTCCTCTAATATGTTTCAACTGTGGAAAAATTGGACACTTTTCCAATAAATATCCCTATCCCAAGTAGGAGGAAAGTGATGACAAAAGAACCTTCAAAGATCATAAGAAAAGAAAAACCAAAGATAAAAGGAATTTCTACAACAAGAAGAAAACTTTCTTTACCCAAGAAGACAGTAGCTCATCTGAAGAAAGTGAAGAAGAGGAGCCAGATCTTCTATTTCTGTGAATGAAAACTCAAGATGACAATCATTCAGAAGATAAAGAAGAAATGAACCTCGAGGATGAATTCATTCGTGCAATTGAATAACTAAGAAAATCTAAAAAGCAAAACAAGTTACTACGAGAACAACTTCTAGAGATTGAAGAAGCTACCAAATCAAGAGAAAAGGAGGTTTCCAAAACTATTAGTGAGTTAGAACAACTCATTATCAAGTTAAAAACTCAACTCCAAGAAACCAAAATAAAAGAAGAAATATTGAATAAATAAATCAATGAAAAACAACAAATATGTAAGATATTGGAGGATGAAATAGTTCAACTAAAAGGGAAAATAGAAAAAGAAGATATTCAGTCTAAGTTTCAAAACAAGGATCTAATTTTGAAAACAACTCAAAAATCTTGATTAACATTCTTAGAAGTCAAGGATCATCAAATGATAAGACATGACTAGGATATGATCCCTCTACATAACAAGAAAATGACAAAATCATCTATGAAGATGTTCTTAAGAACCCCATAAGAAGAAAAGAAAACAAGCTGACAAGAACAATATCATTGAAAACTATCCCAAATAAAAAGAAATCTACACTTCGTACTAAAGAAAACAATGACAAGAAGAATAGAATCATAAGAATGAATACCTCTAATATAAATCAATATATCTTCCTTGGTTATTGCTATTCCTACAAAAAATTTGGACATAAAGCAATACACTGTAAATCTTATAGAAAGTACAATCCAAGAAATGTTCAAAGATATGAAAATAATAAGGATAATGCAGAAAGAAGAAATTATAAATCCTTCTCTCCCTTACAAGACTACAATGTTGAATGTTACAAATGCAACAACTATGGTCATAAAGATAATGAATGTAGATTGTCAAAATATAACAAAAGGATAAATATTCCCAATAATCAAAAAGTATGGAAGAAAAAGAAAACAAAGTTTAATGTAGCCCTATATGTCACAAACCAAGGATGTTAGTGGTATATAGACAGTGGCTCTTCCAAACTCATGTCTGGAGATCAAAGAAACTTTCTCAAGTTAAAAAAAGAAAGGAAAAGGAAAAGGAAAAGTAACCTTTGGATATTATATGCCAGCCAAAATACTAGGAAAATGCATTGTTAGTTTAGGAAATAAAAAACCCAAATAAAAATATGTACTTATGGTAGAAAATCTCAATCCTAATCTCCTAAGTGTAAGTCAAACATGTGATCAGGGTCACATACTTACCTTTGATTCTTAGAAATGTGAGATCGGAAAAAAGGACACTGGAAAGATAGTAGCAGTTGCACCAAGAACATCTAGCAATGTGTACATCCTTAATATAGATGAAGGAGAAACATGTTGTTTAAGTCAAGAAGATGAAATTTGGCTATGGCATATAAGGTTGGGACATTTAATCCTTGACAACTTAATCAAAGCCAACAAGAAGGAGGCACTAAGGGATCTACCAAAAGTTATTAAGCCTTCAAATTCTATTTGTAAACATTGTCAAATAGGGAAGAAAACAAGAGTTAGGTTCAAAACAAAAGAGCATTCCACAACAAAACCATTAGAACTTATTCAAACAGATCTATTTGGACCTACCAGAACTAAAAATACTTATGGTGAACATTATTTTATGTTGATCATTGATGATTACACAAGATTGACCTAGGTATACTTTCTAAAAGATAAATCAGAAGCCTTTGAGAAGCTTAAAACATACAAATCCCTTGTAGAGAATGAAACAGATCCCAAAATTAAATGTCTGAGATCATACATTGGAGGATAATTCACCCATAAAGAGTTTATTTAATTCTATGAAAATCATGGTATCAAAAGACAATTTTCAGCTGCTAGAACTCCTCGATAGAATGGAGTGGTAGAAAGGAAAAACATAAGAGTTCAAGAAGCTGCAAGAACCATGCTAAATGAATCCAAGTTTTAAGACAAATTCTGGAAAGATGAAAACTACATAATAGTCAACATACTTAATCAAGCTCAGTTGAGACCCAACCATGACAAAAATCCTTATGAACTATGGTTTGGTAGGCCAACATCTGTAAAACACTTTAGAATTTTTGGAAGTAAATGTTACATTAAGAATGATAAAGATAATTTAGGGAAGTTTGATCCAATATCTGACGAAGGAATATTTTTAGGGTATTCACATAATAAGAAAGAATACATACGTTATCATCTTAGACTACTAAATATAGTGGAAAGTTCCAATGTAAATATAGATGATCTAAAACTAAAGAAGAGCATATCCCAAGACATATCAAAAATTGATAAAAAAACCCCATCAAGAATATGATGATGTAGAATTTTAGCAAGAAGATGATGTTGGACATGTTTTCAGATGTTTTGTCATTGATGTCAACAATCAAAGTTATTGTTATGTGATGATGAGTTTTTATGATGAATTTTCATTGATGACAAAAATGGCACAAAAGAACATTAATAAAATATCAGAAGGAAAAGCACATTGCATAAACGCTATTGAGATTGAAATCCACATAGTAAAACTTCAAAAGAATCGAGGAGGAATTTTGTCCACTAATGTACTTTTAGGGACAAACCAGGACCCTCATATTGAGGGGAGTCATGGAAGAATTAAATCTCAACCGACAAATATAAAGTAGGAGCTTTGAAAGATTTCCCAGCCGTTAAGATCAAGAAGGGAATTCAGATGAATTCTCAACCATCTGATTGAGTAAAGTGGAAGGATAGGATAAGCAAGGTCAAAGTCCCAATATCTCAAATAATCAAAGTCCCGAAGGCCGAAATGAATCTATACCATTGATATAGAACTGATCACAGTCGTTGGATGAATCCAAGTGGAAGGATAGAGTAAGCACTTCCATGTTGACCACTTCGACGTTGACCAACTCCGGTGGAAATTGGAGCAAAAATTACCTAGACCTCTGAAGCCTTGAAGTCCTGAAGTCTTGAACTTCCATCAACCATAGAATTAGAGGAAGAACAAGGAAATCCCGACAAACATTGATCTAGAGTGAAATATGATAGCCGCTAGATCTGGGAGTTGCAGAGGAGGAATGTCGGATCAACATCCGATTAAGTCCTGACCATCGGATCTCAATAAGGGTAGATCAACAATAGGGAGCCATTGCAGGATCAAAGGGTTGATTTAACGATCACACAAGTTCTAGCTCCACAATCCACATAGACCGTCGTGGTTGGCATTAGTTCCACTACCAACGAGCAATTTTCATTGCAACTCGACGATGGTTTTAAAAATTGCGCTAGTTGGGACTCCAAAATCATCCCTGATCATAGATCCCCATGTGGGTTTCAAGTATGATAGTTAGATCCATGTGGAACACATCGGCAAGGACACGTGGCATAATCATATGGTGACAAGTGTCAAGGTACAATTGGCATTTTAGGTATATGTAAGTCACAAATCTAAGTGACACGTGGCAACAACTTGACCAGTGCCAAGTCAACAATTACATCAGAAATTTATGTCACTGCAGGAGTATGTCCTTCAGGGGAAACCAATGTCTAGCACCAACAGTTTCCCGAAGCACTAAAGTGCGAAGTCACGAAATAACATTGGTCATTGATATAAGATCCTCTGAATTCTCACATGATCATTGGATCAAAACATAGTGGAAAGATATGTAAGAACTCCCATGTTGACCACTTCGATGTTGACCAACTCCAAAGGAAATTGATGAAACAATTACTTGGACCTCCGAAGCCCCAGAGTCCCAAAGCCCTGAAGTAAATAACGGTCGTCCATATCAACCTTGGATTAAGTCATAGCCACTGGATTAAGAAGTAAAATGATATGTACATATTGGATCTAGACCATTGATTTGGTTCTAGGAATCATGCCAACCATCATATCAACCCTTGTGAGAGGTAACCACTTCGAGGAGTTGAAACTCCAAAAGATTGGATGAGAGAGAAAATTCCTGAAGGACGAAGTCCAGAGGAAATGGTTTTAGGCCCCGGTCATGGGTTATGAACACATAAGCCGTGAGGCACTGAGAACTCCTCTTAAATTAATAAACTTGTGGTTTTGCGCATATGGTCACAGGTAAATGGTTTGAAGGAAGTGTCGTTGCAGAATTCAATTCCTGCAATATTTGCAGAGACATGGAATTGAGTTAAAAATGAAATCGATCCATATCTGTGATTGATTTATGAAAATCACACTCACTAAATTAAAATACTTCACGATAATGTTTGAATAATAATAGAGATTATTGTTAAATTAAAATTAAGAGGTGCGATGGTCCAAAAAGAGGGACACAATGCTTCATAGCTCACACTAGTTGGAAGATCTTGGCTCCTCTCAGTGAAGTGTGGCCCAATACTCCCTGTGTCCTATGTAATTGTGAGTAAAATGATGCGTAAAGTCAAGTCCACTACTTGACTAATTGGAAGCTTATAGCTGCTCTTCTGCATACCCGAGTGACAGTAGTGTGCCATATAGTTATCCACCCACTCTATACCACCCCTCTTTCCACCTACCAAGACCACGGTGGAACAATGATGGGACAATCCCATCAAAAAATATATATCCTCCATCTCTAAGGTTAATACCTGGTATCGTACCACAAAGTATTGCTGATCTGCATCCCACATATCAACCGACTTATGTAACATGGTTGGCTGAGCTCGCATGTTTTGACAAAGGAAGAATTTCAGTAACCCACAATTTCTTGAAGCATCTAGAGTGATAGGATCATCCATTGTAGCATTATCATTCACTTCATGTTTGCGTTCTCTCCACTCCAACATTGTTGCTCACACCTGCCACAAACACCATTTTTCTTATAACTCGTTCACATACAATAATCATAACATTTGTTGCAAAAATGTAAAAAACACACTTAGTCGCAACCCTCATGAGAAGACAGGGACTGACCATGACCATACTAGTCGATTTCCCTTCAATTCTACCCTGGATTTGATCGGTCGCAATTTCCTCCTTTGGACAGAGCGAACGAACGATTTGGTCACTCCCCGTAAGGAGGCCAGTCGCGACCATGCAGACTCAAAAATTTTCGAGGCTTGCCATTAACAAATAAATGCATGAAATAAAAAAATACAAGATGTGTTTTGTAAGTTGAGGTCCAGTCTATTGTTTTCTTACTGAAAGGTGCAGGATCTATGGTTCCACGCTCTACAATTACCACTCCAAATTTGGACAAGAAAAAGGCTCTCCAAACCTTCACCAAGGTAAATGGGTAAAATGAGGTAAAAAAACTATTTTTTAACCCATATATAGCTTCATTTTAACCTTGTTCACACTATAACTAGTTCTTTTTCTTCATTTTTGGTTGTTTATCATTTTTATTGCTCTTGGAACCATATACTAACCTATTTTCGTCAGGAACACTATCGACATAAGCTATGAAACCATTCTGTGGAATCCTTTTTAAGCTCTTTTTCGACTCCTTAAAAAAGAAAAGATCGTCAAGTATGCTTTTCTTTTCATGCTCATATAATGGATTTGAAAAGATGTTCACCTGGTATATGTTTACCCCTTTTTCAAGAAAGATGGACTATTTACGAAAAATGATCCCATCATAGAGGACTCTTTAAGCTCTTTTTGAACTCGTTAAAAAATTAAAAGATTGTCGAGCGATCTTGTTGTCTTTCAGGCTCGTTAAAGTGAATTAGAAAGAACATGTGTTGAGTGATAGTTTATCTCTTTTGTGTTCTAATACAACTATTTATGAAAAAGGAACACGCTATCCCTTATGGTTAGGAGAGTTCTCCTTCACATTGTTTTAAACTTTTTCGGGCCCAAGAGACTAAATTTACGCTAAACGTGTTACAGGAAAATCCCCCTGCAGATAGGTGAACTTCCTCTTGGATATAGACCCCTATAACCAATACATAAAGGTGCTAAATTTGGGCACTGACATCCCTTTAAATATAGCTAAACTAATCTATAGAGAAGAGGAAGAAGATGTACCTTTTTACGATGTTTGTCCTTGCCAAGTTCCAAGTTGAGCTCTGATCCACAAGCTCTTCAACAGGTCCTGCAATCCAATAAAAGACAAAACTTGCTTCCTATTCTACTACGATTATTTTGAAACTAGATCTATCCATTAAACACAAGTTCATATAGGCATACACAATCTTGAAGGAAACAGACCAATCACATGTATTAATGAGAACTCAATAGAGATACTTACAGACCTTTGATGCAGATGCAACAGCCTCACCAAGATCTCCTTATCCAACCCCTTGCTCAAATGATCCACAAACAAAATGGTTATGCTTCAATGATTATCTCTCTTATGATATCATAAGTTTGATGCCTTCAATATCCTCTCCTTCCTTATGAGATCATAATTTAGGTATTTCTCAATTTCTCCAACCATCTTCACCATGAGGAGGCCTCCTTATATAATCTTGGAGAGGCCTAACCATCTTAGAGATTCTTGGGATAGGTTGAGGATCTTTCTCCATCAGTTGTGGATCCTCCCTAAGATCCAGCCTTGAACTCAGATTTGAATCCAACTGATTTCATGGATAAGGGGGATCTTCCCCTGATTTTTACAACAACATAACACTCCCTCAAAATGGTGCACAAAGCACTACAACGCTCCCCCAAAGAAGGGCAACGAGTGCTAGTGCTCCCTGCTAGTGGGTAGGGGAGTGTTTCTCAAGATTTTCTCAAAAAAGACCAATGCTCCCCCATAATGGCGCATAGAGTGTTGCAACGCTCCGCCAAAGGAGGGCAAGGAGCACTGACACTCCCTGACGGTGGGTAGGGGAGCGTTTCCCTTCAAAATTCATTTTTAAGTGGTTTTTTTCATGGTAAAATATTTGTACTCTTTGTCATGTGATTTCTCTTTCTTAAACCAGTCTTTGAGGGTGTCTTCAAGTGTTCCTTGTGATATCATTCAAGAAACGACATAAGAAAGATGACTGTATGATGTCTACGACACTTGTGGCCATAATACGACACTTGCAACACTTGTAATGACGGCAATAGGTCATCATTGAAGTGAGTAATTTTGATGTGTAACAAAACGTACCCCCTAGAGTCTTCTTTAAGTTTTTCAGACTCCCTCAAACTGGAAACACTGGTGAGAAAAAACCTACCTGGGCTCGAGAAAAATACACAGGTTAGTATATGGATTATTCTTTACGACCTTTTCAAACTCTCTAAATAGGAAAAGGCCATCAAGTTTCTCTTCTCTGGACTCGTTAAAATTTACATTGAAGGACCCATTCATGGGACCGAACCCATCCTTCCTCGGGTTCGTTAATAATATGTTGAGGGACTCATCAATAGATAAGCTATAACGTGTATCTGTTATCCTCCTCCAGCTTGTAAAACTAGAAAGAGGTACTCACTGATCATGGTGGGGAATTTTTAGAGTATTTTTTCCGTCTTTTTATCTTCATTATCTAGCAATTATCATTACTTTGTGTCACCCTTGAACAATGCGCTTGTTTTATCACCCCATATAACAGTCGAGTTATCCATTTTCTCTCATTTGACCACCATTCCCATCATTGTGTCACGTTCCCCTCACCAGTCCATGAACAATTATTATGGTCTTCACCTGAGTTAATACTGCTGAGTCAAGCCACTTTTTGTGCATACTTGTTCAAGGGAAGTTCTACATACATCAGCCACATGTTGTTCCTTTATGCTTGTTTATCTCCATCATCCCTGTGTCAGTTGTGGTCCATTATTATCATTATCACACCATCTATCTTTCCTTTTTTCATGTCGATTGATGGGGGATACATCAAGGCCCTCCTTCGATGGATTTCATCCTTTTGACTTCAGCTCATTTAATCCAAGATTGAAATATAGAAGCCTATCAGTACCCTATGAATTGTAGACATCAATGGTAGGTCTCCTTGCATTTTGCAATGGGTTTACATCATTGACTCCTGTCAAATCAATCTACGAGTGTTTGTTGCACATGAAATTTTCACACCTAGGTACCTCTCCCTAAGTTTCGTAAGTGTCATATAAGTGTTTCATACACCTTGACACCATGGAATAACCTATGTCACAATCCCTAGTAAATGTGGAGGAGGGATATATTACATGAAGGCCAAAATACCAAGTGCACATGAATTATTATTAATATTCATGAAAAATAAATTAATTAAGTGTGAGAATCCACCTCACATTTGGTTTCCTATTATTTAGGGAATATGGAGGTTCTCATGGATGGTTGAAATATTTCCTCCTTAAAATCCTTGAGAGATATTTCCTCCCTAAAATCCTTAAGAAATATTTTCTCCCTAAATATATTTTAGATCCCTTTTTAGTGGATCTGATGAGTGAACCTCTCCATGGTGGTTAAGCCTCCAAATCCTATATAATGAGGGATATCCATGGAGAAGGGGGGAATAGAGGAGTTTAGAGATACCAAACTTATGATCTCATGAGGAATGGTGGATATTTGAGGTATCAAACCTATGGTCTTGGGAGAAATCTTTAGGATATCGAACCTATGATTTTGGGAGCTTTGTGCAAGGGTTGGATGAGGAGGACTTGGGGAAGCTGTTGCAGTTGCATCTACAGTCTGTAAGCATTTCTTTAAGAGTTCTCATTAATATATTTCTTGGCACATTTACTCAAGGACATCTAGAATCCAAGAGGATATTCACCTATCCACAAGGGAATTTTCCTACAACAGAAATTGGTGAATCCACTGGGGATCGACATAGATTTGTATTTACTTGGATTGTATCTACCCTTTTCCAACCTTTTAGATCATTTTTACTATTTTTTTATGATCCATTACCTTTCTCCCATCTTCACTAGCAATTTCACCAAGTTCTGTGAATTCTGGGTGAGTTTTTATGCATTTTTTTATCTTTGTTTCGAGTTTCTGGGAAGGATAGCACTCCCCTCTAGGCCATATCAGAGTGCTGATCTATAATCATCACTCCCCTATAGTTCTTTATAGAGCATTGTAGTGCTCTTTGCTCTTGGGTTATGGAGCGTTGATCTCCTTTTTTGAGGTTTTCTACCTTTTTCTCATCAATTTTTTGCAGCCTGTTTTGAGAGGTCCTTTCCAGGGTTTTCACTTTGGTTTTTGAAGTTTTTTGGGTTGATATTTGATACTTATCACTTCTTATTGTCTTTATTTGGGCTTGAAACATTTTCAAAAATGTGAAATTTCCCTTTCTAGCTGCTTGTTTTGTCGAGACAATTTGAGTATTTTCTCTTTCTCCCTATCTTTTCTTGGATTCTTCTCTGCATTTTCTTCTACTCCTTAAATATTTGTCAATTTTTTAATCCTTCATTGAGTTCTTGTTAGAAAAAGTCTCTACTTGTTTTATTTCAGTTCTTATTGCTTTGATTGCATGCTTTGTTTGTAGCCCTTTTTGCTTCATGCCTTTTGCATATGCATCTTACTCTTTCTTTTAATTGAAAGTAGTGGAACATTAAAGGATTTTCATTTACTATATTTATACATTAGAATCAAACAAAGAAGATAGTTTCATTCTTGAGGATCTTGATATTGATGATTTTAATAAAAGTTTGGGACATTGTGCATCTGGGAATGATAAACGTTTTCTCCTTCTCATAATATAGCTTTCATTGAAGTGAAATATTTGCATTCTCATTTCTTTGCATTGTTTAGAGTCAGTCAAAACATCATTTAGTCCATGCCATTTTCCTCTTGAGTAAACAACAACCTTAAAAATCAAGCGCTAAACTAAAATTTATCAGACATTTTTACATTTTCTGGTAGCAAACCTACATTAGCTTAGGCTGTAGGGTTTTGGAATAGGTTGAAAGGATAACTTTCCAAAGCTTTCAAACAAACTTAGCATCTTGTGATAGGGAGAGAAAATCCAATTTTCATATAAGCATAGCTGAGATCCTCCTCTCACATAGGGGTTACGCACAAGGTTGCATTTGGGAGAGCAACAAAGATTATCCCTCCGAGGCTTAACTGTTCGTAGTAGTCGGATCATATATTGGGGGTTCTTATTGAGGTTAAACTATTTTCATTTGGTCTCAGTGCTTCGTGAATTCCAAATCCGTTCGGGGTCCTCTAGAGTTCTACCAGTCCACTTGTCCTCAATTCTCTCGAAGGATTTCAGACTTGTTATCCTACCCATACGTTCAGACTAGACTATCAACTATAACCACCCAGAGGCTGACTGTGAGTTGGTGACCTTAGTAGCCATAATCCTTAGGGTCTTTACACAAGGTGACGGTCAAGGGAAGTCTTCACTATACCTGGAACAAACGTTGGTCAAAATCACTTGGGATCCTTGGAGGGTAAATCCACGATTATTGTGTGGAAGCTTGCAGCAAGGTGTAAGGCCATTAAGTAGGTCACCAACATAACTGATCCACCTGCTCTATCCCAACCCCGTCCTATATTGATCTCACGATGTTGGATTTCATCACCAACTAGTGGTTTCATTGTGGGAAGGTTTGTTTGATTGTTTGCTTCTCATATTCATAGCATGTGTTGATTGTTTTTCTTTAGTGGACCTTAGGTCGAGTTAGTTTTAATGGCATCAAATCCTGGGAGTACCAATGAAGGAACCCCTTTTTTCCAGGGAACCGTTCACCTTTTCTTTTGGAAATGTTGGTCCTCTGTGCATTTCCACACTGAGTCTTCCGGGACCCACGATCAGATTACCGGTTTGGTTGTTCCCCACTCTGGTGATCTTGAATCTTCCAGTGCTTCGGCTGCACCTAATGTTTCAGATGTAAGTACACCACCCACACATCAACATCATGTCAACTTTTCACCTTCTTCACCCGTTAAGTCTCCTTCCCTTTCTCCTTCTTCGCCTAGTGAAATCTCTAAAGAAAGTAGCCAGGTTGATAAGAAGAAGAAGAAACAAAAAGAGAAGAAGAAGAAGAACTTGAAAAGGGCCAAGCCTCCAACCACATTAGATGTTGGATCCAAGCAACCAACTACTATTAATCATATTGGGAGTGTTGATGAGGTCGACAAGATTAAAACAAAGAATTTGAAACCCAAATTCCCTTGTAGTCTTTGTAAGGGTGACCAATTTCTAAGGGATTTATGTGGTCTTCCCAAGGTCTTAGAAATGTAGTCTTCCACATCATTGACCCCTGCTGGACATGCTGGTGATGCCGCGTCAACTAGTGACGTTAAGGTTGGTAAGAAGAAGAGAACTTTCAAATTTCCTTGCATGTTATGTGAAGGTGTTCGTTACTCTCACCTTTGTCCTCATATGAACGAGGCTTATTCTCTTTTGGAAAATCTTCAACTTCCAACTAGTTATCGTAAGATTCCTCCCAAACCATCACTAGTTGATGGAATGGTAAATCTGGTTCCATCCCCTATTAGTCCAGTTGATTAGGTGGTCAATATGGTTTCATCCTATATTGAACCACTAACCAAAGTAGTTGATCCAATTTCGTCATCGATCAACCCCACTTTTCATCTGAAAAGTGAAACCTAAGTGACTGATCCAGTCCATTCATGGATCAGTCCCACCCTTCATCCGAAGAGTTCCAAAGTGGTTGATCTGGTTCCATCATCAGTCAATCCCACTCCTCCTCTCAAGAGTGCCAAAGTGGTCGATCTGATTCTGCCATCGGTCGATCCCACTCCTCCTTTGAAGAGTGCAACCAAAGTGGACAATATGATTACACCACCCATCGATCCCACTCCTCATTCAAAGAGTGAGGATGTCACTTAGTTCTACCTCGTTAATACTGATTCACCTGGACAAGGGGGCACTCCACCCATCCCGATGGAACACCCTTCAAGAAGTCAGATGATTTCTATTGATTGGAATCATTTGACAAAACCTCGTCTTCCTTCTTACGTGCATTTCCAAATCATCGTGCAAGTTTGTTATAGGAGTATTCCTAACACTATAATATCTGAAGGTGATTCTATTAACATATTATCCGCGAATTATTGGAAATATTTTGGTTCCCCACGGCTTGTGCCCGTGAATCATAATTTGTTAACCTTTGACAGAAGAGCTAGTCGACATTTAGGGAACCTTCCTCATTTTTTGATTACTTTGGGAGGAAAAATGGTCTACGTTGATGAGATGGTAGTTCAAGACCCCTTGGAATTTAACCTACTCCTCGAGTGAGACTATGTCTATGCTATGAGATCTTTTGTGTCCACTCTTTTTCGATTGATGTGTTTCCCTCACAAGGGAAACATAGTAACAATCGACCAACTTTCATTCATTGACCCTCATCTAATGGTCAACCATCCACCTTCCCTGAATGGTCCATACATTCCAGTGATGTACACCCCACCGCAAGTCAATTATGTATCGACCTACCCCATGCGTTCAACCCCGCACAATAGGGAATATCTCCCTTCTCCTGACTTATATCTGGTAGTTGACATGGTCATCTCTTCTATAGAGATATTAGAGCCACATCTCCCTATCCTTATCAAGGTCGTCGACATGTATTCCTTCCAGAGTGTTTTTCTTCCATCTAACAAAGATCTCCTGGAAGCCATGGCTGATGTTTATCCCTTGACATGTATTCCTTCCAGAGAATTTTCCTCTTGGAAGCCATGATCAAGAAGAGGCCCATGAGCATAGTGTTTATTTTCTATGGAAATCTCGTTAAAAAATGAAACATAATCCATGAGCATATTTTTCCTCTCTGTAGCAAGCTCGTTAAAAAATGAAACAGAATCCATGAGCATAGTTTTCCTCTCTGTAGCAAGCTCGTTAAAAAATGAAACATAAATATGGGGATTGAACCCAAAGTCTTGAGCATAGTTATTTTCCTATGTCAAACTCATTAAAAAATGAAACAGAGGTCACGAGCATAGTTTTACTTCTCCATGGCAAGATCGTTAAAAAATGAAACATAGGCCTTGAGCATAGTTTTCCTCTCTGTATCAAGATCATTAAAAAATGAAATAGAATCTAGGGATTGAACCTTGAGCCTTGAGCCTAGTTTTCCTCTCTGTAGAAAGCTCATTAAAAAATGAAACAGAGGCTATGACAATAGTTTTCCTCTCTGTAGCAAGCTCGTTAAATATTGAAACAAAAATCTGGGGATTGAACCCAAAGCCGTGAGCATAGTTTTTCTTATCTGTGGAAATATCGTTAAAAAATGAAACATAGGTACTGAGAATAGTTATTTTCTTGTGTCAAGCTCGTTAAAAAATGAAACAACCACCTCTCCCGTTGATTCAATTCTTTTCACTAGATCTCGTAGATATCGAGTCGAGTCTTTAACTAGATCTCGTATATGTTGAGTTGAGTCTTTTTTTAGGTCTCGTATTTGAGCCTTCATTTAATCCACCCTTATCCTTTTTCTCCATCTAGTATAGAAATTGGTGACAACCTCAAATTCAGTGAATGAATTAAATCTTGGGGGGCCATGTCTCCAACCTTTGATTATCATTCTGGAGTTATCCCACTAGCTTTTCAAGATGGGGGCAGAGTACCAACCATACATGGATATCCTTACCTTTGGAAATCACGTAGGGAATTTACAAGCATAAGTTTAATTTTGTTTCAAGCTTGTGTAAAAATGAAACCGATACCGAGCTTAGTCTTTGTTATTTCTCGTGCTCGCAAAAAACATGAGAATGTAACCGAGTAGACTTTTATCACTTTTTTGGACTCATAAAGGTTATACGCAAAATGAACCCCCTGGAGTCTCTTTTAAGTTCTTTTCGAACTCTCTAAACATGAAAATATTGTTGAGTGATCTTGCTTCCTTTCACACTCATTAACAAGGTTCGAAAGGGCATATTTCTAGTAGTAGTTTATCACTTTTTTGGCCTCACATGACTCAAATTACGAAAAAGGACAACCTTGGAGTCACCTTTAAGTTCTTTTCAGACTCTCTAAACATGAAAAACCACCGAGTTTTCCTTCTCTAGACTCGCTAAACTACACATTGAAGGACCCATATGGGGATGCACCCTTACTTCTTCCAGTTTGTTAAACAAAGGAAGTGGGACTTACCAAAGGTGAGTTATATTGAGCATGCGTTATCCTCCTCGAGCTCATTAAATTAAAAATAGGTACTCATCTATCTGGGTGGGGGAAAAATTCAAGGAAGTGGGTCAAGTTTTTGAGAATCCTTTATGGCATCTTTTGTCGCCCTTAAACATGGCACCTATTTGTGTCTTGTCCTACAGCTGGGTATTCTGCTTGTCTCTAAGTCATACCAATTCCATGTGTCACCATACTCTTTTTTCTAGTTGAAGAGTGATCTTATTGTCATCACATTACATTTTTCGTACTCATCAAGTCAATGCTCCCAAGTCAGTTGTCGTGCCTCATCATGTTCAAGGGAAGTTTCACTTCAAACCATCCATCTGCAGTATTACCACTTTCAATTTCCTATGTCAGTCCATACTCATTTGATTCACCATCTCACATCACTTTCCTATGTTAGTTTCGTGTCGTTGATGGGCGATACATCAAGGCCCTCCTTCGACGAGTCTTTTCTTGTCGAATTCAACACATCATCAAAGAATTAGACTTAGAAACTAGTTAGTACCTTGGGACCTGCATGCCTCAATGGCAGGCCTCCTCGCTTCCTACAATGGGTTTACATCATTGACCTCTGATCGAATGATTCCATGCATGCTCGACCTCAACTCATTTATTCACATTCGTTGGAATGTACTCGGGTACCTTGGGAGTCATTGACATGATTGGTGATTTCCCTCGCACTTGTTAACGGTTTACCTCAATGATCGATAATCAAGTGGTTTCTACCATGTTTGACATCAAAACATCTATTCACATGGCTAGATTCATACCACATCAGGATTGGGATGAAGACCCTGGGTTGAGCGTTCACTTTATTAAATTGCTTTTCCCAGTCTGCGAAGGAGATCATTTGAGCATGTTGATGTATAGACTGTCACATAGATCCACATTGTATTAGTCTCTGGCTATGTTTTATCATCTCGTAGCTCCACTGTGTATTTTTTGTGGCTACGATAAGTTTATGTCATGGAGGTATGGATCCACATTGTATCTTTGGTGGCCATATCCTTAGTCAATATTTTTCATGGATTCGTAGTGTATTGGTCGGCAAATGTGCTTTGAGTCATCTTGTATTTCGAGCATAGGTATGTCTGTCGAAGATGGAACATATATTAATACTATTTGATGGTTGTTTGCAGCTTCTTCCAGGTTCTCCAACTCCACACCCTTGCATTAAACATTTGTAAAGTGTTTCGACCATCATTCTCTCTTCTAACCTCACACTTTAGGGGGCATAATGTTACACATGAAATTTTCACACCTAGGTACCTCGCCCTAAGTGTCGTAAGTGTCATATAAGTGTCTCATACACATTGACACCATGGAATAACCTATGTCACAATCCCTAGTCAATGTGGAGGAGGGATATATTACATGAAGGACAAAACACCAAGTGCACATGAATTATTATTAATATTCATGAAAAATGAATTTTCTTCTTCACGGATATGTTCTTTCTACCTCTTTGCATTTTATCGACTGACTACAGACTCGTATATATACAGAATACGACTGAGACTTCTTACAGAATCTAACCGACTTATCATTTAAGAATACAATTAATTCAACCCACTCTCAACTACTTAATTGAAATCGAGAAATATAGATATCGGCTCCATTGATTAATTCCCCTTCTTGCCGACTTACTTTGACTAAGTTTGCGTAAACGGAAAAACAAAATGATAAACAAAAGTTTCATACTGACAAATGAATGACTGACTAACTGAAAAATTTACTGACTAACAAATCAATGGAGACGTAAATCTCACTGATTTGTAATTACTATTTCCAATGCTCCCCATTAATTACAAGTAGGTGGGATTACAAAACTTTACATCAAAAAATTAATTTACATTTTACTATCACTCATTTGTTATTGCGCAAACTCCCAGACTACTGCACGGATGTTGAAAAGCATATCTTTCTAAAGCCTTTGTAAAAATATATGTGACTTGTTCTTTTGACTTGCAAAATTCTAAACAGATCTCTTTGGTATTCACTAATTCTCTGATAAAATTATATTTTGTATCAATATGCTTGGTTTTCTTGTGAAACACATGATTATTTGATAACATGATAGTTGAATTGTTGTCACAAAATGCTGTGGTTGGTTTCTATTGTTCCTATAATAAATATTTTAACATTCTTCTCATCCAAACTTCTTAACAAGATGTGCTTGTAGCTATGATGTATTCTACTTCTGCAGAAGAAAGAGTCACAATGGGTTGCTTCCTTGATGCCCATGATACCATACCTATTCCAAAATGAAATGTGTACCCAAAGGTAGTTTTCCTATCATCTATGCTACCTCCATAATCACTATCAGTGTATCTAATCAATTTGAAATCTTTTGAAGTAGAATATCTAATGCCAAAATATTTTATTCCATTACATATCTCAATATACTATTTCCTGCCTTCCAATGTGATTCTTTTGGAGTTTCCATGAACCTTAAAATTGGGCTCGCTCTATACATAATATCAGGTCTTGTTGCTGTTAGATACATAAGACTTCCTAACAGTCTTTTAAACAGTGTGGGATCCACCTTGGACCCTTTATCTTCCTTTCTTAACTTCAATCCTATTATGATAGGTGTTGGTATGACTTTGAATTTATCATATTGAATCTTTTCAATATTTCATGTGGATACTTACACTGTGAGATAAATATACCAGTTTTAGATTAGTGAACTTCAATACCCATAAAATATTTCATAAGCCCCAAATCATTCATTTCAAATTCATCCTTCATGACTGACTTAAATTCGTCTATTCCAAAATCACATGTAAAAATCAAATCATCCACTTATAAGCAAACAATTAACATATTACCTTGTTGATTTTCTTTGATGTACAATGTTGTCTCACTTTCACTTCTTTGAAATCCATTTTGTGTGATATAGGAATCTATCTACCTGTACCAAGCTATGGGAGCTTGCTTTAACCCATAAAGTGCTTTCTTCAATCTGTACACCTTATCTTCTTGTCCAATAAATTCATAGCCTTGTGGTTGTTCCACATACACTTCTTCTTCTAAATGTCCATTCAAAAATGTTGACTTTACATCCATTGATAAACTTTCCACTTGTACTGCACGAAAATGGATAACACGGTTCTGATTGTGTCCATGCATGAAACTAGTGCAAATGTTTCATTGAAATCAATTCCAGGTTGTTGTGTAAAACCTCTTGCAACTAACCTTTCTTTGTGCTTCTTCACATTTCCATCTGCATGTTGCTTGGTTTTATAAATCCACTTGACACTTATCACATCCTTGTCTTCAGGTACATCTACCAACTTCCATGTTTGATTGTTCTCTATGCATCTGAATTTCTTCATCCATGGCTTGAGCCCATACATCATCTTTGACAGCTTCTTCAAAAGTTAATGGATCGTGTATTTGTGAAAATAAAGAAAAAACAAAAAATGAATTTGTTGTGTCCTCATTATAGATGTCGTGCATAATTCTTATACTTCTTGGTAATATACTTGCTAATGTTGGATCTAGATATGTAGAACTACTTAGACTACTTGATATTGTTTGTTGTGCTCTAGGTGTAGACTGTGCACTTGTTATTCTTACTAGAGTATTCTGCACTATGATTTGTGTCGCAGTGTCAGTTGTAGAAGGGACTGTGCACTGACTTGTACATGGTGTTTGAATCACCTCTTCTTATGTGTCATCATGCTCAATAGCATCAATAATTTTGATTGTCTTTGGTATGTTGCCACCCCATGCTTCATTCTCCACGAACTGAACATCGTGGATGATTATGAATTTTCTTGCGAGAGGGTCATACAACTTGTAACCTTTTGTATCTTCATAATACCCAACAAATATACATTTTTGTCCTTTGTTGTCCAACTTCTTTCTCAGCTCATCTGGAACATGTGTGTATGTGACGCAACCAAAAATTTTTAAATGTGCCACATTATGCTTCATACATGTCCATGCTTCTTGAGGAAATTTGTTCTTCACACTCTTTGTCAGACATTTGTTCATGATGTATACTGCAGTTGCTACTTCCTCATCCTAATACTAATTTGAAAAATGTTTGGCTGCCAACATACTACGTGCCATCTCCATGATGGTTATGTTCTTTCTCTCTGTGACACCATTTTGTTGTGGTGTATATCGTGCGGTAAATTTCTTATAGATGCCATGAACTTTAAAAAAGTTCTGAAATTATCTTGATATGTATTATCCTCCTCTATCAGTTCTTAGACACTTGATTTATTAACCACTTTGCTTCTCCACAAGTGATTTAAACTACTGAAAACAACCCAATGCGTTAGATTTATGCTTTAGGAAATAAATCCATGTCTTTCTTGTTAGAAAATAAGTATTGCCTCATATAGATGAAGTTTGCATTGGTCCACAAATCTTTGAATGAACTATTTCCAGTGGAGATTTTTCTCTATATGAATTGCCAACTGGAAATGATTCTCTATGTTGCTTTCCAAATATGAAACCTTCGCATATTGTTTCTGGTTTTTCAATCAATGGAAAACCTTCTACCATATCCTTTGTGTGTAGCAGCTTTAGACCTCCAAAATTCAAATGTCTCAATCTAAAATTCCACAGCCACGAATCATCCTGTACTTCAGATTAGAATGTTTCCTCCATCTTTGGGATACTTTCTCCTTTCTTAATATTGTGTGCACTATTTTCTTCATTTGAGTTGTGCGCACTTTCTGCTATAAATGCAATGTCTAACTGCACATATTTTTCTTTACTAACAACTAGCGTTGTATTTTTCTTCTTGGCTAGTTTCAATGTCAATGGGAACATTATGTTGCTTGTCATCTAAATTTTTGCAATAAGTTGATTGGTTGGATATCTTTCCATAATCACACAGTGATTATCTTCCATGTAGATTTTGTATCCTTTCTATAACAATTGCCATGTGCTCATTAGATTATGCTTCAGACCAGAAACATAATAAACATCAAGCACAACTTTTTGTTCTCCTTGCTTAGTTAAAATGTTTATTCTATGTTTGTCTAAGACAATGACTTGGATATCTATTCCAAGTGTAACCTTGGTTTTGACTGACTTATCCAAACTAGAAAAAAATTCTATGTGTCCTGTCATGTGGTTACTACAACCTCAATCTAAATACCATATGTCACAAGGACTTTCTTGAGAAAAATTGCATTCAACTGGGGAAACTATAGGGATTTCCTCAGTGCACACCATAAACATACGACTAGAGGGACTGTTTGCACAGTGTGACTGATCTTAACCTTGCTTGTTCTGATTATACTATTGTTTTCTGCACTCATATGCATAATGTCCATAGTTTTTACAGTAATGGCAATGAATCTTTGATTTGTCAGTTCTTTGACCACTTGATTGAATGGTATTTGGGTTTTGACCTCTTCCACTAGTATTTCCAGGACTGCTACTGTGTCCACCTCTGACAGAACTTCTTCCTCTACCTCTATAGTTATCTCTCCCCCTTCCTCTTCCATGACTTATATATGACTATGTGAAAAATGTATTCTCTAATGACATATTTGACCTATTCAATATGTGTTCATGATTAATGAGGGAAGCTTGCACTTCATCCAAACTAAAATGACTCAAGTCTTTGATCGCTTCTAAAGTCGCAACAAGGGTATCAAATTTAGGAGGAAGACTCCTAAGTACCTTTTCAACAATGTTTTTCTCTTCTATGGTTTCTCCATGAGACTTAATCTGATTTATCAGGCCAATAACATGGGCATAAAATGAATCTATTGAATCTGAATTTTTCATTGACAAAGTTTCAAAATATCTTCTAATAATTTGTAGTTTTGAAGTCTTGACTTTGTCCATACCTTGATAAGAGGTTTGTAATATGTCCCATGCCTCCTTGGCTTGCTTTGCTAATGAAACTCTAGGGAATATTCTCTCATGCATGGCTTGATGTATATAAAACATCGTCTTTCCTTCCTTCTTCCTTTGATCTTTCAAAACATCATTATAGCTTGTGTGAGTGCATTTTATGCTTCCTGATCTATTGGTTCCACATAGCCATTTTCGACTATCTCCCATACATCTTGACCTTGGAACAATGTCATCATGGTCAAGGACCAAAACTCATAATTATTTCCTGTAAAAGTGGGAGGTTACAGATTTGAGATAGTGGCCATATTTCTTCTTTCAACAGAGTTGTTTCTCTTGAACTTGTTCTGATCAACCTACTCTAATACCAGATCCAAGATCTACGTGTAGGGAAATTGTGTGCAACGCAATTAAGAATACTATGCGCCATAAAACTCCATCATTGAACACTCAAGACTTATCGTGCAATGGGAAATCTATTGGATTTACTGTGCATTGTGATAAAACACTTAATAACATAATTTATTCTTTCGTTCTACTCCTTAACACAATAAAATCATAAACACAATGGAAGCTCAAAATTACACATGAAAATGTGAACACACAAAATACTTGATATTGATATTGAGAAATTCGGTGTTGCGCGCTAATACAAAATACGACAGTTGTGACAAGCTTCAACTCCAACAACTTATGTTGACTTTACAGACACAAAGCTTGTGCTCTCAGAATTATTCGACTCCTCAGTTTTTGTTGTTTTCTTCTTCACGATCATGTTCTTTCTACCTCTTTGCATTCTATCGATTAACTACAGAGTCAGATATATTGGATTTACTACACACTGTGATAAAAAACTTAATAACACGATTTATTCTTATGTTCCACTCCTTAACACAATAAACTCATAAACACAATAGAAGCTCAAACTTACATATGAAATTGTGAACACACAAATACTTGGTATTAATATTGAGAAATTTGACGTTGCGCACTAATACAAAATACGATAGTTGTGATGAGCTTCAGCTCCAACAACTTATGTTGACTTTATAGACACAGAGATTGTGCTCTCAGACTTCTTTGACTCCTCAATTGTTGTTGTTTTCTTCTTCACGGATCTATTCTTTCTACCTCTCTGCATTCTATCAATTGACTACAGACTCAGATATATATGGACTGGGAGTGAGACTTGTAACATAAACTAATCGAATTATCATTTAAGACTACAATTAATTCGACTGACTCTCAACTACTTAACAGAAATCGAGAAAGATAGAGATCAGCTCCATTGATTAACTCCCCTTCTTGTCGAATGACTTAAACTAAGTTTGCGTAAACATAAAAGAAAACTGTTGAACATAAGTTGCAGATTGACAAACGACTGATTGACTAACTGACAAATTGAATGACTGAAAAATGACAGAGAGTAAATATCACCGACTTGTAATTACTATTTCGAACACTCTCCATTAATTATAAGTAGGTGGGATTACAAAAAATTACATCAAAAATTGAATTTACATTTTACTGTCACTCATTTTTTACTGCGCAAATTCCCAGACTACTGCGCAAATGTTGAAAAACATCTCTTGCTAAATCCCTTGTAAAAATATCTACGACTTGTTCTTTTGACTTGCAAAATTCTAAACATATCTCTTTATTATTCACTAATTCTCTGATAAAATGATATTTTGTATCAATATGCTTGGTTTTCTTATGAAACACATGATTCTTTGATAACATGATAGATAAAAAAATTTCAAAAAATATTGTTGTTGGTTCATGTTGTTCCTACAATAAATCTTCTAACATTCTTCTCATCCAAATTGCTTGACAAGTTGCACTTGTAGCTGTGACGTACTCTTCTTATGCTGAAGAAAGAGTCACAATGGGATGCTTCCTTGATGTCCATGATACCATACATGTTCCAAAATGAAATGTGTACCCAGAGGTACTTTTCCTGTCATCTATGTTGCCTCCACAATCACCGTTAGTGTATCCAATCAGTTTGAAATCTTTTGAAGTAGAATATCTAATGCCAAAATATTTTGTTCCATTCACATATCTCAATATCCTCTTTCCTGCCTTCTAATGTGATTCTTTTGGAGTTTCCATGGACCTTGAAATTAGGCTCACTCCATACATAATACCAGGTCTTGTCGTTGTTAGATACATAAGACTTCCTACCAGTATTTTAAATAGCGTGGGATCCACCTTGGACCCTTTATCTTCCTTGCTTAACTTCAATCCTGTTATGACGCATGTTGGGTCTGACTTTGAATTTATCATATTAAATATTTTCAATATTTCATGCGCATACTTAGATTGTGAGATAAATATGTCAGTTTTGGATTGGTGAACTTCAATACCTAGAAAATATCTCATAATCCCCAAATCAATCATTTCAAATTCATCCTTCATGACTGACTTAAATTATTTTATTCCAAAATCACTTATAAAAATCAAATCATCCACATATAAGAAAACAATTAACATATTACCTTGTTGATTTACTTTGATGTACAATGTTGTCTCACTTTCACTTCTTTGAAATCCATTTTGTGCCACATAGGAATCTATCCGATTGTACCAAGATCTGGGAGCTTGCTTTAACCCATACAATGATTTCTTCAGTCTCTACACCTTGTCTTCTTGTCCAGGAACTTCATAGCCTTGTGGTTGTTCCACATACACTTATTCTAAATGTCCATTAAAAAATGTTGAATTTACATGCATTTTATAAACTTTCCACTTGTACTGCGCAACAATGGATAACACAGTTCTGACTATGTCCATGCACACAATCGGTGAAAATGTTTCATTGAAATCAATTCGAAGTTGATCTTTAAAAACTCTTGCAACTAACATTGATTTATGCTTCTGCACATTTCCATCTGCGTCTTGCTTGGTTTTATAAATCCACTTGACACTTATCACATCCTTGTCTTCAGGTACATATACCAACTTCCATTTCTGATTTTTCTCTATGCATATGATTTCTTCATCCATGGCTTGAGCCCATAAACCATCTTTGACAACTTCTTCAAAAGTTAATGGATCATCTAATTGTGAAAACAAAGCAAAAACAAAAAATGAATTTGTTGTGTGCTCATTATAGATGTCGCGCAGACTTCTTGTATTTCTTGGTAACAAACTTGCTAATTTTGGATCTAGAGATGTATAACTACTCGAACTGCTTGATGATGTTTGTTGCGCTCTAGGTGTAGACTGTGCACCTTCTGTTCTTACTGGAGTATTATGTGCTATGATTTGTGTCGCACTACCAGTTGTAGAAGGGATTTCATACTGAATTGTACATGGTGTTTGAATCACCTCTTCTTCTATGTCATCATGCTCAATAGCATCAATAACTTTGACTATGTTTTCTATGCTTCCATCCCATGCTTCATTCTCCACGAACTGAACATCATGACTGATTATGATTTTTCTTACGATAGGGTCATACAACTTATAACCTTTTGTATCTTCAGAATAACCAACAAATATACATTTTTGTCCTTTGTTGTCTAAATTCTTTCTCATCTCATCCGGAACATGTGCATATGCGACGCAACCAAAAATGTTTAAATGTGCCACATTATGCTTCATACATGTCCAAGCTTCTTGAGGAACTCTGTTCTTCACACTCTTTTTCGGACATATGTTCATGATGTATACTACAGTTGCTACTGCCTCATCCCAATACTCATTTGACAAATGTTTGGCTGCCAACATAATGTGTTCCATCTCCATGATGGTTTTGTTCTTTATCTTTGCGACACCATTTTGTTGTGGTGTATATCACGCATTAAATTGCTTGTAGATGCCATGAAATTTACAAAAGTTATGAAATTATCTTGAGATGCATTCTCATCCTCTATCGGTTCTTAGACACTTGATGTAATAACCACTTTGCTTCTCCACAAGTGATTTAAACTGATGAAAAACAACCCAATACATCATATTTATGCTTTAGGAAATAAATTCATGTCTTTCTTGAGAAATCATCAATAAATGTTAGAAAATAAGTATTGCCTCCTATAGATGGAGTTTGCATTGGTCCAAAAATATTTGAATGTATTATTTCCAATGGAGCTTTATCTCTATATGAATTGCCAATTGGAAATGATTCTCTATGTTTCTTTCCAAATATGCATCCTTCACATATTATTCCTAGTTTTTCAATCAATGGAAAACCTTCTACCATATCCTTTGTGTGTAGAAGCTTTAGACTTACAACATTCAAATGTCCATATCTGAAATTCCATAGCCAGGAATCATCCTGTACTTCAAATTGGAATGTTACCTGCATTTTGCGCTACTTTCTCCTTTCTTGATATTGCGCACACTATTTTCTTCATTTTAGTTGTGCACACTTTCTGTTGTAAATGTAGTGTCTAACTGCGCATGTTTTTCTTTACCAACAACTAGTGATGCATTTTTCTTCTTCATTGGTTTCAATGTCAATGGGAACATTTTGTTGCTTGTCATATGAATTTTTGCAATAAATGGATTGGTTGGATATTTGTCCATAATCACACAATGATTATCTTCCATGTAGATTATGTATCTTTTCTGTAACAAATGTCCCGTTCTCATTAAATTATGCTTCAGACCAGAAACATAATAAACATCAGGCATAATGTTTTGTTCTCATTTCTTAGTTAAAATGTTTATACTTCCTTTGCCTAAGACAGTGACTTGTGTATATGTTGCAAGTGTAATTTTGGTTTGGACTGACTTATCCAAACTAGAAAAAAATTCTATGTTTCTTGTCATGTGGTTACTACAACCTGAATCTAAATACCATATGTCACAAGGACTTTCTTGAGAAACATTGCATTCAACTGGGGAAACTATAGGCATTGCCTCAATGCATGGCATAAACATAGGACTGGAAGGATTGTTTGTGTTGTTTAATTGACCTTGACCTTGCTTGTTGTGATTATATTGTCTTTTTCTACACTCATATGCATAATGTCCATACATTTTATAGTAATGGCACTGAATATTTGATTTGTTAGTTCTTTGACCACTTGATTGACTGGTATTTGGGTTTTAACCTGTTCCACCCGTATTTCTAGGACTGCTACTACATCCACATTTGAAAGAACTTCTTCCTTTCCTCTAGAGTTAGCTCCCCCCCTTCCTCTTCCACGACTTATAGATGTCTGTGCAAAAAATTCATTCTCTAATGACATATTTGACCTATTCAATATGTGTTCATGATTAATGAGGGAATATTGCAGTTCATCCAGATTAAACTGACTCAAGTCTTTTCTCTCTTCTAAATTCACAACAAGGGTATCAAATTTAGGACAGAGACTCATAAGTTAATTTTCAACAACTTTTTTGTCTTCTATGGTTTCTCCATGAGGATTAATCTTATTTATCAGGCCAATAACATGGGCATAAAAGGAGTCTCTTCTAAGAATTTGTAGTTTTGATGTCTTGAGTTTGTCCATACATTGATAAGAGGTTTGCAATATGTCCCATGCCTCCTTGGCTTGCTTTGTTGATGCAACTTTAGGGAGTATGCTCTCATGCATGGCATGATGTATGTAAGACATCGTCTTTCCATCCTTCTTCCTTTGATCTTTCAAAACATCCTTCTCAACTTTTGTGAGTGCATTATATGTTTCCTGATATGTTGGTTCCACATAGCCATTTTCGACTATCTCCCATACATCTTGACCTCAAAACAATGTCTTCATGGTCAAGGACCACAACTCATAATTCTTTCCTATAAAAGTGGGAGATTGCAGATTTGAGGTAGAGGCCATATTTCTCCTTTCAACAAAGTTGTTGTTCTTGAACTTGTTCTGATCAACCTACTATGATCAACCGTCTCTGATACCATATATAGGATCTATAAAGCGCAGTGAAACTGTAGGAAACACAGTTACAAATACTGCGTGCCACAAAATTACGTCACTGAACACTCAGAACTTATCACGCAATGGGAAACCTATTGGATTTACTGCACGCTATGATAAAACACTTAATAAAACAATTTATTCTTTCGTGCTAATCCTTAACACAATAAACTCATAAACACAACAGAAGCTCAAAAGTACACATGAAATTGTGAACACATAAAATACTTGATATTAATATTGAGAAATTTGACGTTGCGTGCTAATACAAAATATGACAGTTGTGTCAAGTTTTAGCTCCAACAACTTCTGTTGACTTTACAGACACAGAGCTTGTGCTCTCATACTTCTTCGACTCCTCAATTGTTGTTTTTTTCTTCTTTACAACTCTGTTCTTTCTACCCCTCCACATTATATCGACTCACTATAGACTCATATATATATATATATATATATATATATGGACTACAAATGAGACTTCTTATAGAAGATAACCGACTTATCATTTAAGACTACAATTAATTCTACTGACTCTCAACCACTTAATTGAACTCGAGAAAGATAAATATTGGCTCCATTGATTAACTCCCCTTCTTGCTGACTGACTTAGCCTAAGTTTGAGTAAACGTGAAAACAAACTGATGAACAAAAGTTGCAGACTAACAAACGATTGACCAAGTAACTGACAAATTGTCTGACTGACAAATCAATGGAGACGTAAAGCTCACCAACTTGTAATTACTATTTCCGACACAAATGACTTCCATGCATAAAAAAAAATGGGATGGTCTCCCCTCTGTCGAGGATCAAAATAATTCAAAGTAATATATGAATGAATGAATGATAATATGTGTCTTAACATTAGGATTTTTTATGAGCCTCCTCCAATTTAATTAATTAATTGCACACATAAAAACACATTGACATCCTCATTAATTGATTTGATAATTGAAAAAAACCGTTATTGTCATCCACGACCTATTGTTATATTGCAAATTGAAAAAAAATGTTATTATTGCCAAATCAATTAGAAAATAATAAAAAGCATGTGAAAATCCTTTAATTTATTTCAATTGGGAAAATAGTGACTTTATTTGAAAATACCTTGTCAATATGCATCGTTCAAGGAAAGAAGGATTTCAAGAAGTCACTCCTATATTGCAGTAGGGGTAAGCCCAGTACTCATCAATGTTTAGGTGGATGTTGGTTTAAATGGGTGGTGGTCAATGGACAAAACTCAACACTAGAATGATGTTACAACACAGAACTGGACAAGAAATGTACAGGGAAGTGAGGGCCACATTAACTTCAATCGGTGGATTGAGTTTAAATGTGAGCAAAGGGAAGAATTGGTGAGAAAACAAGAACAAGACTGCCATGGGCATCTGGCCTTCCACCAACTTGAAGGAGATAAACTTAGGCTCGATGATGCTTTCGAGCCTAGGCTTCAGAAACTGAAATGTACCCAAATGGAACAGTTCCAACAACACGATGATCAAACCTCCATCATTGTGCAACTACAACAACTTGAATGGATCCTCCAATTCCAAGATATTCAGTGCTAGTGGGAAAATGAAAACATACGAAACTGAGTAAGACTGATCATGATACTGCTATGATCAAATCCCCATCAGAACAGCATAACAATCTTCGACTGGATCCTCCAATTCTGAGTGTCTTAACATAGTGTTTACAGAGAGATGGAAAGAAAATGACATCTATTAACTGAAAGTCTCAAATCGATTACATAACCAGACATAGTTCTAGTGCTAAAACATATTACAATAATGTGAGATTTTCTCAACCAAAGACCTTTACAAAAATGATAGAACTCCATACTTATACTCAAAAATTTTGTTTCTACAGCAGAAGCGTGCCCGAGTATTCGCATTAAAATCTTTGCGTGTGCATGCTTTCTGACAGACTGTGCATGCAGTCTCCTATCAGTAGTGATCTCTGTCAGATGCAACCATGTTTTAGAGGAGATGAGTGTAGCTGATCCGACCTGCTGGCAGTCCTCTCTCAGGCTTTCCATTTATGGTGGAAAGCCACCACCAACCAACCTTAATAACTGCTTCATCGGGATCAAAAAGGCCTGAGTCAGCACCACACCTGTGAGACATGGTGGCCTATGCATTCTGCCACTTGGAGCTGATTTGGATGCCTACAGGGATGGCTAGGCAATAGATGTGGACAAGGGTCTAGTGGGAAGAATGGCGCAACGATAGGCTTCTCAGTGTGTGATGGCTAGGTGGAGGAGAAATAGAGGGTGGGAAGAAGTTGTGGGGGTGACATAGGTGGGATCTGAGGTGGGAAAGGTGATGAGAGATGAGAAGGAGAGAGGCGATAGGTGGGACAATGAGTGGAGGACAGGTGTGAGGGAATGAAAGGGGAGCGAGGGATGTGACAGAAAAAGGAGAGAGATAGAGTGGATGACAGCTGCCGACGAGACGGTTGTGGAGTGGCCACTTGTCAGCCTAGGATAGAGCACTAAAGGCACATGTGCATATCGGGGCTACGAAAAGTAGTTTGAAACTTCTCTGCTTTTGGACTCGATGCGTGTCACTGGCTAACACGTAGCTGATCAAAATTTGGACCAGGGGTCAAAATTTTGCTCAAATTTCAAAGTGTTCGGAATGCGACGAAAATGGTGTCATTGCATCCGTCTCGTCTTCTTGATTTTGGTGGTATATTTACTTTCTCAAACGGAGTCCGTATGGAGAAGATATCGCGATATGTTCGCCAAGGCAAACAGGCAAAAATTTTGATGCTAACTGTACCTGTCCGTACAGTTCGTACAGTGGTGATGTGGTAGGGTCATCCAGTTCGTACGATGACCATACAGTGCTGACATGGCAGCTTGTGATTAGCTGGCAGTTGAACGAATCTATTTGCGACACGTGGCATCATTTTTGGTGAATGGTAGGGTGCCACATGGCCCAATCAACGGCTGCCACGTGGCACCCCTTTATTGGCTAATGGTCTATTGTTTTATTGTTCAAAATTTTGATGGTCCACTGGATTCAAACCATGGACCTCCCCGCCGGCCAAGCGTTTTAACAAAGTCCAACCAACTAACGCGCCAATCTTTGTTTCTTACTATATGGATGCATTTTAATTTATTTAAATTAAAGTTTATATATATTGGCACAGGGGGTCGGGTTGGGGCTTAGCCCCAGCCCGTGGTCTTGTGTTGTATCCATGTGACCACACTATATATGCAATTGCACGCGGGATTAGTTTGAGGTAAACCATGGTTCCATTGTGTTACCATATGACCACATATGGTACGCGCGCGGGGTGTTTCAAATAGCCCACGGTTCTACCGTTATTACATATGACCTTACCTGTTGTCAAATGGCGTGCGTGGGGTGGTGTTTTTAAATATAGCCCTTGGTCACGTGACACATAGCATATGACCATTCTATATACCTTATCCTCCGATTAAATGGCGCGGGGTTAAATGTATAGCCCGTGGTTTTGTTGTTACCACATGTGACCACCGTGAAATGGGTGCGTGGGTTTTGTTTTATGTTTAAACGGTTATGCAACCACACACCCAACACGAGTCGAGCCCAGATTTAACATTGGAACTTAGCCCTTTATGCGCGGGGAACGTGGCCATATGGCCACCATGCGCCCAACACCTCCAACCTTGGGGGGCTTTAATTTTGCTAACGGTGCGAAAGTTTGGCACCAATTTCGAAAGGTGCGTGTGTGCTGGGTTTAGGCACAGAAAACACCCAGAAGCCAGGTTACTGACACACAGGTGCAAAATGGCGAACCAGAGACAACAGCTAGAAGGGGAAAAATGGCAGGAGGCCTAACTTCTTGAGTTTTTAGCCAAATGAGGTGCCGAAAAAGCCCAGCTAGGGGTTTTTGGACGTTCTGAGTCCATTGGTACTATTTTCACAGTCATTTGAAGACTTCTTTAGCAGGTTTTTAACCATTGAAGTTTGAGGAAGCTCCAGGGAGCTTGAGGCCTTGCTCAGATGAGCACATGTCTATTTTCTGTGACTGAATGAGACAAGATCCATTTTCAGAGTTCTAATAGTCATTTTTGGGGTTTTTATGTATTCTGAACCCAATGGTACAGTCTATAAATCCATTGGAGTTGAGCAGAAGCTTGTAAAATAACATTTGACAAACTAATCCCAAAGAGCCAAGTCCATTGAAGGAGGCTCAAGGAGATGTAGCCCAGAGAGGGGTGAACTCCTTTATCATCTTGTTATTGTTGTGAGTTTGTTGTGTTATTTGCTGCACTTTATGTTGCTGTGTATTTGTTTATAGCACATAATTAACCTTTTAAAAGAACATTTCCTCACACATATACATTGACAAGAAGAAGCATGAACTTAACACATAAACCATCTTGCATATTTTAACACATGAAGCAAGGCCCTGTAAGGTTTATTTTATTGAAGTAGAGGGTGATTGCATAGCATAACAAGTCAGCCTTCTATTTTTAGATCAGTAGCTCCTCCACAAACCATGACTATTTTTCCCAGCCCGCTCTATCTTTTTTAACGACCGTGCATGTTGAGGCCTCGATATGGCCAGCGACCGTCGATTCGAGGTGCGTAGATCCTAGCCACCCAGATTTGCGCACTTCCTATAACAATGCGCCAAATGGTCACATCACTCTGACGGACTTAGGATAAGCACCATTTAGTGGGTTTTTAACCCTATTCTTCGCATTTTTCCACCCAAGGGCCAAATCCAGAAAAAAATCCCACATACCATAATATGTGATAAAATTAGGCTCCATGGGGGATAGAGTCCTCCCTACGAGGCTCTAAGATCTCCTTTTTCAGTTCTAGTAGCCTTTTGTTGGGCTATGGAGTCAAGCTCAAAACACCCTGCTAAGGAATACATGCCGAAAAATAAGATGAAAACAAACATATAACGACTCTAAGGAGCTTATTTATGTACAAACCTAAAATAATTTATTTTTTACATAGTGCTAGGTGAAAGAAAATTTCCACCATATCCAATCAAGTAACTTCCTGAATGGAAGTTTCTTTACTCTGTCGACGATAACTAGAAGATGATGCAACCGTGACAGTAGAATGGTTACATCCTTCATCTTTTCTCCAAGGGCTGAAGTTGAGATAAAATAGGGAGGGTCCAAGTCATGAAGTAAATTCCACTCCATGTACTCGCCGAGAGGATCATAGAATGAGTGGAAAATTCTATGAAATTTGTAGCATAAAGCCTTCTCTGCTCCACAACTGCTCATACATGGTTGAATATAATTGGTAGGCATAGGTGGATGGGAAGTTGATATAGGATGAATGTCCTCAGACGATGGCTTCTTTCTGATAGGCTCTAGATTGGAGATAAACTGCCCCTTATGTTGCTCCTCTGGTTCTTCTTCTTGGCTCTCCCAAGGGTCATATTCATAATAATCATAAACAAGACCCATGGGAAAGCTCTGCTATTCAATCTGCTTCTTAGTGTCTTCTGCGGACCAAGGATAGCTAATTTCCTCATGATAATATTCTTTAAGGAAAAGAGGATAAGGATCTGTTGTGTGTTCTTGGATATCCTGCATATCCAGCTCAGAATCTAATTCATAGTTGTCATACACAGGCTGGTTGTTCCTCTGTTCATCAATTTGTGATGTGGGGCTCTGCTGCTCTTCATTTGAATAATCATCAAAGCTAGGGACAATAGACACCTTGGGAGAAGAATACAAGGCATCTACAACCATGAAATCTTCATCATGATCCTTAGTAGAGCTGCCAAGAACATCCTCTTCAAGGGCTGGAAAATCCTCTGCATTTTCTTCAAAAAGGTAGCACTCATGTTTTGCCTTCAATTCTTCTAACTCTATAGAAAGAGACTTTACCAGCTCCATCAGTTCACTTAGAGCCTCTTCTTCTTCTCGGTCCCCATCGTTACAACTTTCCTCTGATGAAGACAAACAAGGATGAGAAAGGACTGATTTTAGATCCAAGTCATTAGGCTCATCCTCACAACCTGCATAAGAAGCATCTCTATCTTGAATACATTCATTGTATCCCTCACAACATGTATGACAGATTAACTCAGAGGGATACAACTTCTGACAATGGGCGTTGAAATATGCATGAAATTATCCCAGTCAAGAAATTCTAGCAGGGGGTAAAGACTGATACCACTCATGAGCATCCCCTGCTAATGAGAACATGAACATATTCATTAATACATCCTCCTGATGCATCTCCCACTGGTTCATGAGTTCATGAAACTCACTGAGATGATGAGCAGCGTTTTCCTCTTTGAGCTCTCTAAATAGAGGCAAATAATCATTCCATTCATTCAGAGCAGGAACAACATTAGGAAAACCAGGAACAACAAAAAAATTAAAGGGAGCAAACCTACGACCCAGGATTCTTTCCATTTCAAACTACTGGAGTCGCCAATCAATTCTTCAACCATGGATTCGTCAGGTGAATGATGTGTAGGATGAGTGTTTCTGGTATTTGTTCACCATCAAAGAACATATCTGATCGTTTTGTTCTCTAAGGGGCTACCAGGTGTAGCTAGAAGCAACCACAATGAAACAATGGAGTTGAGACAAAGAAGTTGCCACAGTGGAGTCTCCAAGTGTACAGTTGCAGTATTAATGTATTGGGTTCTGATGCACCTTCAGAACCAGTAAGCTTTTTCATTCAATCCCAGGGAAAATCTTCAATTTGTCCCTGGAAACGATGCCATAAATGTTAGCACTAGAAGTCACCCCTGGATTGCAGTAAGGGTAAGCCGAGTACCCATCAGTGTTTAGGTGGATGTTGGTTTAAATGGGTGGTGGTCAATAGATAAAACTCAGCACTAGAATGATGTTACAACACAGAACTAGACAAGAAATGTATAGGGAAGTGAGGGACACATTAACTTCAGTCACTGGATTGAGTTTAAAGGTGAGCAAAGGGAAGACTTGGTGAAAAAATGAGAACAAGACTGTTATGGGAATCTGACCTTCCAACAACTTGAAGGAGATAAACTAAGTCTTGATGATGCTTTTGAGCCCAGGATTCCGACACTGAAATGTGCCCAAATGGCATAGTTCCAACAACACAATGATCAAACCTCCATCATCATGTAGCTACAACAACTCGACTGGATCCTCCAATTCTAAGCTATTCAGTTCTAGAGGGAAAAAGACAACATAAGAAACTTAGTAAAATGGATCACGATACTGCTATGATCAAGCCTCCATCATAACAACATAACAATCCTTGAATGGATCCTCCAATTCCGAGTGTCTTAACACTGTGTTTATAGAGAGATGGAAAGAAACTGAATTCTATTAATTGAAAGTCTCAAATCAATTACATAACCAGACACAGTTCTAGTGCTAAAACATATTACAAAAATGGGAGCTCTTATCAACCAAATACCTTTACAAAAATGACATAACTCCATACTTATACTCAAAAATTTTGTTTTTGTAGCAGAGGCGTGCCCGAGTCTTTTCATTAAAATCTCTGCGTCTCCATGCTTCCTGACAAACAATGCATGTACTCTCCTGTCAGTAGCGAGCTCTATTAGACGCAACCATGTTTCAGATGAGCTGACTGCAACTAAGCCGACCTATTGACAGTCCTTTCTCGGGATTTCCCTTTATGGTGGAAAATATGCTCAACCACCACCAACCAACCTTAATAACTGCTTCATCAGGATAAAAAAGGAATGATTCAGCAACATGGGGGCCTCTGCATTCTGCCACTTGGAGCTGAGTTGGATGCCTGCAGGGATGGATAGGTAGCGAACGTGGACGAGGGTCTCACAGGATGAATTGTGCAACAACAAGCTTCTCGGTGTGTGATCGCCAGATGGAGGAGACACGTAGGCTGGGAAGAAGTTGTGGGGGCGACACAGGCGAGAGATGAGGTGGCACAGGTGATGGAGATGAGAAGGGGAGAGGCCACAGGTGGGACAGTGAGTGGAGGACATGTGTGAGAGAATGAAAGGGTAGTGAGGGATGTGACAGATATAGGAGAGATATGGAGTGGAGGACAATTGTCGATGGGATGGTTGTGGGGCGACCACTCGTCAGCCTAGGATAGGGCGATAAAAGCACATGCGCATATTGGGGTTGAAAAAAGAGGTTTGAAACTTCTCCGCTTTTGGGCCCAATGCGTGTCTCTGGCTGACACGTAGTGCCTCCACAAACCACGGTTTTTTTTCCTGGCCCTCTCTACCTTTTTTAACGAATACAGATGTTGAGGCCCTGATATGGCCAATGACCGTCAATCCGAGGTGCGCAGATCCTAGCCACCTAGATATGTGTGCTTCCTAGCACAACGCGCCAAATGGTCACATCACTCTGGAGGACTTAGGATAAGAACCATTTAGTGGGTTTTTAACCCCATTCTTCGCATTTTCCCACCCAAGGGCCAAATCCAAGAAAAACTCCCTGATACCATAATATGTGATAACATTAGGCTCCATGGGGGATAGATTCCTCCCTGCAAGGCTCTAAGATCTCCTTTTGCAGTTCCAGTCACCTTTTTTACATGGTGCTAGGTGAAAGAAAATTTCCACCATAGCCAATCAAGTAACTTCCTGAATGGAAGTTCCTTTACTCTGTCGATGATCACTAGTAGATGATTCAACCGTGACAACAGAACGATTACATCCTTTAGCTTTTCTCCAAGGGATAAAGTTGAGATAAAATAGGGTGACTCCAAGTCATGAATGAAATGCCACTCCATGTAATCGTTGGCAGGCTCATAGAATGAGTGGAAAATTCTGTGAAATTTGTAGCAAAAAGCTTGATCTTCTCCACAACTACTCATACAGGGATGAATATCATTAGTAGGCACAAGAGGATGGGAAGATGATACAGGATGACTGTCCTCAAATGATGGCTGCTTGTAGAAAGGCTCTGGATAGGAGATAAGCTTCCCCTTATGTTGCTCCTTTGGTTCTTCTTCTTGGCTCTCCTAAGGGTCAGATTCATAATCATCATAAACAGTACCCATGGGAAAGCTCTGCTATTCAATCTATTGCTTAGTGTCTTCGGCAAGCCAAGGCTGGCTGATTTCCTCATGATAATCTTCTTTAAGGAAAAGAGGATAAGTCTCTTCTATGTGTTATTGGATATCCTACATATCCAGCTCAGAATATGATTCATAGATGTCATACACAGGCTTTCTACTCCTCTGGTCATCAATTTGTGATGTGGGGCTATGCTACTCTTCATCTAAATAATCATCAAAGCTAGGAACAACAGGCACCTCAAGAGTAGAATAAAGGGCCTCTACAACCATGAAATCTTCATCATCATCCTCAGTAGAGCTTCCAAGAACATCCTCTTCAAGGGCTGGAAAATCCTCTGCATTTTCTTCAAAAAGGAAGCACTCATGTTCTGCCTTCAATTTTTCTAACTCTGTAGAAAGATACTTTACCAGCTCCATCAGTTCACTTAGAGCCTCTTCTTCTTCTTGGTCCCCATCCTTACATATTTCCTCTGATGCATATGAATAGGGATGAGAAAGGACTAATTTCTGATCCAAGTCATCATGCTCATCCTCACATCCTACGTAAGAAGCATCTCTATCTTGAATACAGTCGGTGTATCCCTCACAACAAGTATGATAGATTAACTCAGAAGGATAAAACTTCTGACAATGGGCGTTGAAAGTTGCATGAAATTCTCCTAGTGAAGAAATGGTAGCAGGGGGTAAAGAATGATACCACTCATGAGAATCCCCTGCTAATGAGAACATGAACATCTTCATTAATACATCCTCGTGATGTATCTCCCACTGGTGCATGAGTTCATGAAACTCACTAAGATGATGAGCAGGTTTGTCCTCTTTGAGATCTCTAAATATAGACAAATAATCATTCCATTCATTTGGAGCAGGAACAACATTGGGAAAACCAGGAACAATAGAAAAATTAAAGGGAAAAAACCTTCGAGCCAGGATTCTTTCCATTTCGAACCAGTGGAGTCACCAATCGATTCTTCAACCATGGAGTTTCCAGGTGAATGATGCATAGGATGAGTGTGTCTAGTCTTTGTTCACCATCAAAGACCAGATATGATCATTGTGTTCTCTAAGGGGCCACCAGGTGTATCCAGAAGAAGCCACACTTAAATAGTGGAGTTGAGACAGTGGAGTCGTCAGGTGCATAATTGTAATCTTAATGTACTGGGTTCGGATGCACCTTCAGAACCAGTAAGATTTTTTGTTTAATCCCAGGGAAAATATTTAATTCGTCCCTGACAATGATGCCATAAATGTTAGCACTAGAAGTCACCCCTAGATTACAGTAGGGGTAATCCCAGTACCCACCAGTGTTTAGGTGGATGTTGGTTTAAATGGGTGGTGGTCAATGGAAAAAACTCATCACTAGAATGATGTTACAACACAAAACTGGACAAGAAATGTATAGGGAAGTGAGGGCCACATTAACTTCAATCAGTGGATTGAGTTTAAAGGCGAGCAGAGGGAAGACTTGGTGAGAAAACGAGAATAGGACTACTATGGGCATCTGACCTTCCATCTGCTTGAAGGAGATAAAATCATGCTCGATAATTCTTTCAAGCCCAGGCTTCAGACACTGAAATGTGCCCAAATGGCACATTTCCAACGACACGATGATCAAACCTCCATCATCGTGCAGCTACAACAACTCGTCTGGATCCTCCAATTTCGAGCTATTCAGTGCTAGAGGGAAAACGACAACATAAGAAACTTAGTAAAACTTATCACAATATTGCTATGATCAAACCTCCATCAGAACAACATTACAATCCTCGAGTGGATCCTCCAATTTCGAGTGTCTTAACACAATATTTATAGAGAGATGGAAATAAACTGACTTCTATTAACTAAAAAGTCTCAAATCAATTACATAACCAGACACAGTTCTGGTGCTAAAACATATTACAAAAATGGGAGCTCTGCTCAACCAAAGACCTTTACAAAAATGACAGAACTCCATACTTATACTCAAAAATTTCATTTCTGCAGAAGAGGCATGCCCTGTTCTTCACATTAAAATCTTTGCGTCTACATGCTTCCTGAAAGACTGTGGATGCAGTCTCCTGTCAGTAGCGAGCTCTGTCAGACGCAACCATGTTTCAGATGAACTGACTGTAGCTGAGCCGACCTGCTGACAGTCCTTTCTCGAGATTTCCATTTATGGTGGAAAAGATGTTCAAACACCACCAACCAACCTTAATAACTTCTTCATTGTGATAAAAAAGGCTTGAGTCAGCACCACACCTATTAGACATGGCAACCTCTGCATTTTGGCACTTGGAGCTGAGTTGGATGCCTGTAGGGATGGATAGCCAGTGGACATGGATGAGGTTCTGGTGGGATGAATGGCGCAATGACATGATTCTCGGTGTGCGATGGCCAGGTGGAGGAGACACGGAGGCTGGGAAGAATTTGTGGGGGCAACACAGGCGAGAGCTGAGGTGGCACAAGTGACGGGAGATGAGAATAGGAGAGGCGACAGGTGGGACGGTGAGTGGAGGACGGGTGTGAGGGAATGAAAGGGGAGTCAAGGATGTGACAGACATAGGAGAGATATGGAGTGGAGGATAGTTGTCGGTGGGACGGTTGTGGAGCGGCCACTTGTCGGCTTGGGATAGGGCGCTAAAAGAACATGCGCATATCGGGGCTTCAAAAAACAATTTGCAACTTCTCCTCTTTTGGGCCTGATGTGTGCCTGTAGCTAACATGTAGTGCCTCCACAAAACACAAATGTTTTTCCCGACCCGTTCTACCTTTTTTAATGATCGCGCATGTTGAGGCCCCGATATGGCCAGCGACTGTCGATCCGAGGTGCACAGATCCTAGCCACCCAGATTTGTGTGATTCCTAGAACAACACGCCAAATGGTCACATCACTCCGAAGGACTTAGGATAAGCGCCATTTGGTGGGTTTTTAACCCCATTCTTTGCATTTTTCCACCCAAGGGAATCCAGGAAAAACTTCCCCATACCATAATAGGTGATAACAGGCAGGTGCAAGCATATTCTCTCCTCCTGTAACATTGGCCTCTATAGTCATCATGGACCTCATTTTTTCATCAAACTCTCGAGGATAAGGAATTGAATGACCTTAAAGGAGATTATCATAAAAATGTGCTTCCTAGGATATTAACCAAGTACAAGGAACATTTTTTTGGAACCACAAGACATCATATTAAAAAAATATTTGATTTTTTAACATATATGTGAATGCTTGAGTGTTTGGCGAATGATTTAATGGTGTACATAGGTCATCCTTATCTGGAATGTGCATTTTCCCATATGACACTCATCAAAGTCCACAAGGTCTTTGATGTGTGCCTTTTAGATGCCTTAACAGATAATTGAGTTAAGTTTGGATGTATTTAACTGTATATATTTTTTTATGAAGATATATAAAATATTAATAACAATTATGGTAACAGTTATTATCTTTCTCAAGTTACAAGTTTTAATGAATATAAGTTAAGTTAAGATAAGTTTTAATGATTATAAGTTAAAATAAATGTAGTATAAATGTTTTACCTTTTGGTTCTAGGGTGCATCTATTTATGCATTTAGAAATGAAATTTAAAGAACATAAAATAAAAATTTGTCGAGATTTACATTCCCTGATTCCCGCCAAAAATACCAAAAGGTAGAATGTCTAGCCAAAGCTATTAAGTTATTGAAAGTTATAATTTTTAATGATTATAAGGTTAATAATTTCATTGGGAAGAGTGAAATATATTTATTTAGTAACTATTAAATACATCTACAATTTAATTTAAGTAGATGGATTAATAATATTAACAAATTAAAGTTCGAGCGCCTAGGGTTTCAGCCTTGAACCCAACCTCTTTATCTGCTACTGCTGCGTTCATGGAGACCGAGTGAGGGGGGCATTTGGCCCCCTCCTATAGCTCCATTACGGCCAAGGAGCATGGACCCAACCACTTCAAACGCCTGACCTTCGAACTCCCGGAAGGAATGCGACAGATAATCTTGGAGGAAGAAATGTCGAAGGAGAAGCCAATGGAAATCAATCTAGAAACCAGTCACCCAAAAAATACTCGCACCTGGGAACCCGGAAAATGCATTCTGCAAACCCTGATCGTCCCCAAATATATCATCAACTCTCCGAGAATAGAATATCATAAACAAGACATGAGATATTTCTCCCTGATAGGGAAATTCCTGGGGCTATGGCCTTCAGAAAAAGACCTTGTCAAATGGATTCAACGCTGGTTGAAGCCTAAGGGTCACTATGAACTCCAACTTGGATCAAAAGGATTCTTTACAATAATACTGCACAACCTGGAGGACAAAAATCGAATCTTTGAAGGAGGGTCGTACTTCTACAACTCCGCAGGCTTCTTTCTCCACTTCTGGATGGAGATTTTCAACCTGGAAAAGGAAGACTTAACCCATGCTCCGGTATGGCTGTGACTATATTCTCTCCCACATGAATTATGGCTTGAAGAGATCCTGGTAGGAATTAGAAACACCATCGGAATCTACATCAAAGCCTTAGAGGCAACAAGACAACGAAGGTACACTTCTTATGCCCGCATTTGTGTTTATTTGAACATCTCCAAACCTCTCCCCAGAGCCATCATTCTAGACTACCAAGATGAGGAATGGTCCCAAACCCTCGACTATGAGCATATCCCCTTTCGTTTTCGTAAATTCCACAAACATGGTCATATCTTCCACAAATGCCATTTAAATAACCCCACCAAACCTTCTCTAGGAGACCCTAACAAATCCAAGGATGGTTTCACCCAAGTCACGAATTGAAGAAGATACCCAGCTAAAAAATCCCCACCTCAAACCCCTCCTGGACCCCTGACCAAAAATTTCTTTCAAGCCCTACAAACCACGTTAGATACCCCATCCTCTTCTAAAAAACCTCTGACACCCCCAACGACCAGCCAAAATCCCTCCATTCTTGACCCCCCTCCCTCAGCCCCTTCACAACCTACTGTCACATAGACATCTCTTCCTGCAAATCTAGGATCAGATATGGGAGATATAGATTTGGACCTAGAGGATCAAGAGCTAGCAGGTATATATTTGGCACATCTAGAACAAGCCTATTGCAAGCAACAATTGTATACCATACCATCGGATCAACTGTGCAAATTACACAGATTCTTCCTAAACTTCTTAGCAGAAGGATTAGCCTGAGCTAACTCGAATCTAGGAATCCAAAAAGTCACCTCGAAGGAACAACACAAACCCACAAAAGATGAGAAAAAGAGAGGCTGAAAAGAAAAACACCAACTCATTCAGGATGTCGGTAACTTTCTCGTCAACTCAGGTCAAATACATCTGATCTTGGACAGTTTCCCTCCCCTCCAACCCCCATCGTCCTCATGAAGATACTATCCTGGAATACAAGGGGTCTTAACGCTAAAACAAAACAAGGTTTGCTCAAAGAAAGAATGAAGAAGGAACAATCAGGCATACTTCTCTTGCAGGAAACAAAGTGCGCAGGAGAGGAAGCTTCATGCACTCTACAAAAATGTTGGACACAAGCCTAGCAGGTGGGAATGGATTCCAGAGGGAAATTGAGTGGCTTAGCGATGCTTTGGAATCCAAACACAGTTTTATTGGATGGTTTCTTCACCTCTAAATGTACCATCACAACCTCCTGTCACCTCATATGCTCAAACAAACAAGGCTACATCACAAATGTCTATGGACCTCCTCGACCGAGAGACAAGGAAGCCTTCCTTCACCACCTGGACTGGATAGCCAACCACATTGTATCCCAATGATGGATCCTTGGAGGAGACTTCAACATGATCACAGGTCTGGAGGAAAAAAAGGGAGGCACTCGCACCTTGGGATATGACAGTGATATTTTCAACCGTACCATTGGCCTACTAAAACTCATTGATGTTGGTATGGACAATGGGCCCTTCACATGGTCCAACAAACGCTTGGGGACTTAGCATGTTTCCAACATATTAGATTGCTTCCTCCTTTCCAAATCCATAATGATGGATGGCCTCTCTTGGAATGCCATGTTCATCGACACCCCGGGGTCGAACCATTGGCCAATACTACTAACTCTTAACGTCAGTGGTATCCTAGGCAGAAAACCCTTCCGCTTTGAAAAATTCTGGCTGACACACCCAGACCTCCAAACAAAGATTCAACAATGATGGGAAGAGGTGGCCACACAAACAAGGACCCCGATGTTTAGATTGCAAGCATAGGTAAGTCTTAATCAACAAATGAAAACTCTCCAAAAACACATTCGATCTCAAGGACTTACGGACTCCCTAAAGGAGCACGGAACCATACTAAGCAACCAGATCACAGAAAGAAGGGCATAGGAAGAGATACTCTGGATACATAAATCCCACATCCAATGGATAAAAGAGGGGGGAAAAAACACCAAATTCTTCCACATATCCATGGTTCAGCATCGCCAAACAAATCACATCACTCACCTCATCTCGGAACAGGGGACATAAATTCAACAACACACAGACATAGAAAAGGAACTACTCTCCTACTACCAAAATATTATGGAGGAATCCCCAATAGACCGATTGCGGGCTATCAACTCTATTCTTAAGAACATTCCCAAGAAGTTCACCAAAGAGCAAAACGAGGCACTCATGAGACATATCACTCAGGAGGAGGTCAACCAGTCTCTTAAGGACACCCCATTGGGAAAATCTCCTGGACTAGATGGGTTCACCTTGGACTTTTTTCACTACTTCTAGAACATCATCCGAGAAGATGTTTGGGAAATCATAGAGGACTCCAGAAGATCTGGGCAGGTTCTTCAAGCCCTCAATGCAACCTTTCTCACCCTCATACCCAAAGAAAATAACAATACCTCCCCCTCTCACTTCCGGCCTATCTCCCTTTGCAATGTCATCTATAAAATCCTAATGAAAATCATTGCAACATGCCTCAAACCTATTCTACCATTATTTATATCTTCAGAATAGTCCAGTTAAGTGGAAGGCAGACAAATCTTGGACAGTTTCATCCTGGCCCATGAAATCTTTCACTCGCTACACTCAACAAAAACTGAAGGTATGCTCCTAAAACTGCATCTTTCTAAAGCCTTTGATAAGTTAAGCTGGAGATATTTAAGATCAAACCTCCTCGCCTTCGTCTTTGACCCTATTTGGGTCTCCTAGATTGCCAATACTACTTCTTCAACCCTGTTCTCCATTCTCATCAATGGTGTTCCCTCAAAACCTTTCTCCCCCTCATAGGGAATAAGACAAGGGGACCCTCTCTCGCCCTTCCTTTTCATCCTTATGGAAGAAGGACTGAGTCATACTATCAAGGAATCCATCACTGATAATTCCCTCTCTGGCCTCACCCCCCATGGAATCTTTCCCCCTATATCCCACAGTCAATTCGTGGATGGCATTCTTCTCATGGGCCTATCTACCACCAGAGAAGCCCTACAATTCAGATCCATCATTGACATCTTTTGCGAGGCCTCGAGCATGGAGGTGAACATGACTGTTGGCCCTTGACCAAGTTTTGGAGATCCTTGGTCATGTTTGATCTCTTTTGGGACTTCAACAGACTGGTCGAAGGTGGAGCGCAAGTTGAAGCAGAGATCGCGGGATCTCGACCCCTTTTTAGTGCAGTTTTTGGGATTAGGGTTTATGTAATGGGTATGGGATATCGGCCCATGGGTTTACCCATATTTAGGCCCATTTTTTAATGTATAAATAGATAGCTAGGTGATGTAAGAAAAGAGAATATGCTAAGTGCTAGAGTTCTATCTATGTGATTGAAAAGGATTTGTGCATAGTGTACGTTGAGACTTGTAGAGCTAAGTGCAAGTGATTGTAAGAAGGATTTGTGCTTAAACCTAGATCAGGGAAGGAGGATCTGGTGAGGTGTGCATAGATCTCTTGTCCTATGCGGAGTGGGTTTTGAGGCTTTGTGCATGCAAGTATATTGACAGAAGATAATAAAGAAGATGAAGAGTTGGTGGACGTAGGCCCACACTGGGTGAACCACGTATATCATGTGTTATGGTTGCTTTGTGCATTTTGGTTATTGTCTTGTGTATGTAATGTAAGATTAAGTGCAGTAATGAATGTTCATATGAATCTAGTATGATAGATTAGTGCTTAAATGATGTGAATAAATGCTAGATCTGATCTTTTTCAATGTGATAAGTGCTTAGATGTGTTAGATCTGGTCGAATACTGCATTTTTCTGTAAAGAGGGTTTGGATATGCGATGTGAATAAGGGTTAATTATTGATGAATGTTAACTGCTAAGTTCTTTGTTAAGTGGTATAATCACAGATATGTGTCCCAGCTAGGTTGCAGACATTTGAGTCCTGCAACCACCCCTGCCTCTACCTCGGGTGAGACTTCATCTGCTTCGCAAGTGTTTTCGAAAGGGTCGGTAGTTAGGGTTTTCTTGGTGTGTTGTTGAAGAATTGAACCCTGGGTCTTCCCCTGTGCCAACAAATGGTTCCGTTGTCAGGACGTGAAACTGTGATTGCTGGGAACTAAAGAAAAGAAAGATTTGTGCGTAGATCTATGCTTTAGTGCACAGTATTTACTTGTGAAGCTTTGTGCTGAGAAGAGAAGTCCGATCTAAAGAAAAGAGGTAACATATTGAAGATTTGTGCTCTAAGAAAGGTAAGATAAGTGAAAATTTTTGTTTCGAAATAATAAATCTAGGTATGTTTGATAAATTTTGTCCTAGTCTGAAAACTAGGGTACAACTAGAAGAAAGAAGATTTGATACAAATAGATATGATAGAAGAAATGAAAGATATGTTATTCCTATGCATAGAAAGAATGTTTGGACTAGCAAATGGATGCAGGATCCTAGAAAGAATGTTTTGCAGGTTAGTTGTTGTGATCCCAGTGCGCAGTAAAGGAAATGTTGGGGATCATTTAAGAGAAAAAGAGGATTAACCCTTTGTTACAATTGCAGAAGACCAAGACATATTGCTAAGGAATTCCCTAGTAGAAGACCTAGTTGTCTTTGTTGTAAATCTATGGACCATGAAAAGATGAATATGAAACAAGAAAACTATGAGATAGGCCAAGAAACTAAGGATATGATAGAACCCCAAAAAGAATCAGAGACTATATTACTACAGATGAAAGAAACCTTGAATGATCACAGAAATATCAACTTATCAAAGGTCTTAAAAGAGAAAGAGTGCATAAAAACAATAATAGAATACTTCAACATAGACTATGTCCTGGATGAGGAAACACAGGTGAATATCATAACAGAAAGAACTTGGGAAATTTTGGGAAAGCCTGCTATGGTTCTTTCATTAGAAGGAATTGGATTATTTAGAGGAAAGTTGATAACCCTATGTGGAATACTTACCCAAACATCTATACGTGCTCATGGAACTTCGAAAGAAGAAGAATTTGAGATCATTAAGTTTATTGAGAACAATGCACCATTTTTTATCTTGCTAGGAAAAACCTCGATTGAGAAAGATCAGATATGAAGGAAACAAGAAGAGGAGGATCTAGAACAGAAAAAGAAAGCACTAAGAGATTTCATGGCTAGGAGAATAGTGCACATACTGGAAGAACAAAAGAACCAGTCGAAGCTACTAAAGACCAAAGATAGGGATGTTGAAGTTGAAAGGACATAGGAGCACTAGAGACACATGTTTGCACAAGAGAGTAGAGAACCCAACCCGGAAAGAGAAGAATTATTACCTTTGAACCCTATGAAAGACCCTCTACAGTGATAAGTTATCATGCAAAGAGGAGATAAGAACGATAATGGAAAGAAGAAACCAATGATTCAGATCACAGGAAAGAATGCCAGAAAGGTCAGTAATAAGAGGGCAAAGTTAGAAAAACTACAAGAAGTCCCAGAGAATACTTCGCAGAAAAAAGGTTTCCAAAACTCGAATTTTGCCAGAATATCAGTACAACACAGATTGACACTTTACCATGACGAAGAAATATGATCGTTGGAGGCGATATGACCATTTGATCGACACTTCTGAACGGTTATGAAAGCATTTATGGACCGAAATTTTGGCATTGGACCATTGGGACCATGCCATAACAGATGGAATTGCATTGAATAAGGCTTTGCGACCCATTGAAAGAAACCGTTACGGCAATATCTATTTATCTTGTCGAGTGTTGCACCGAGAAGAATTTTGCCAATTGTGATTATCCGAGCCTGTAGAGAACTAGTTGATTTCGCGCAGTGATCATTGCAACCTCGCCATCCATTCTATTACATTGAGTATTGTTCACTGACCTGAGATATCATATATTGAGTGTGCATGTCGGATGAAACTAGAACAGAAGAAAAATCCTTCGAATATATTCTAATAGAACTCATGGCAGATAAGGTGATGTTCACAGACATCCAAGCCTCATCGATGCAAGGAGTGCAAGCCTCCCCGTCGACTTCTCATGGATCTAGACCATCCCAAGCTGTGACCGAGAAAAGAACCAAGAATCGTGATGACTTGGAAAATGTGAAGCTAATTCCATCCATCCTACCCATCTGCATCCCACCCTTGGCCAGTGTGGTGAGTCGTGATAGTGTCCCAAGGGACTTCAACTACACAGTCATCACTGTGTACCTCCCAAAGGGAATACAAGCAGTCAGACTACAGTTGGAGAGGATTCCAATCTTGAAGACCAATGACTATAACCTAGGAGACCACAAGCGCTATGGCATGCTTGCACCTCACAAATATTTGACCAAGACCAAGGAGAAGAATTCAAAGATCATCCCCCAGCCGTGGACTATGGACATTGTGAGGTCCATTGTCTTGAACGTGATGAAGATACGACATTTTGGAAGGCACCAACAAGTTAACACATTCGTTAATCTCCTATTTTCATGATTCCATGGTGGGTATCTACGGTTATACAGATGCATTATCATTTATTCAGTGCTAATCACTAGATTGAGCATGCAGGTACCAGACCCGCAAGACTTTTATCCAAGGAAGGCTACAGACTATGCCCTGGCACATAAGATAAAAGACACCTACGAAAATGTAGAGAAAGGGACGTGAGGCTACAAGGTAGCCTCCATTCAGAATGGCGTAGTGCACCTTTCTTGCTAGTTGATTGATGGTAAGATAGTATGAAAGAACAGACCCATGCAGGTCATAGGGTTTGTCATTGACCTCGTAGGAAAATGCGTGGAAGGACTATAGATGAACTGTGATTACTGGATTGATAGTTACCTAGTCAATCAGTTAGAACTGGATTGTTACGAAGCTCGGGATCAGAGCTATGAGTTCCATTTTAGCCGGTTGTTGATCCTCATCACATTCATTGCTTGGGAGATGCTGAAAGGTGCGACCTTCCTTGACATTGAGCCATTTGAGCCACTAGCTTCAAAGTTCACCACGCTATGGTATTCGAGTGATATGGGGAAACAATGGCATTCGAATGGAGTATTCCATACCTACTACCTGTAGCTGAAGAGGGTTATTGAGTCTTTCACTCATATGACGTCGAATACCCTGGACATGTTCAGGCCCCTTATGAAGTTATGTGCAGATAGGAATTTTATTTATATTACTGCGCGTGTAGACTCAAGTAAAGAAGAGCTTCAGTCCTACTACAAGCTCATAGAGGAGGACCTGGAAGAAATCACTAAGGAATGGCCCGTAGAGTTCCTTATACCAGTCGACCAGGAAACACTGTCTGACCCCAACCTCACTGGAAGTCTGATGGTTACTTATGAAGAGTATGATGCACCCAACAATAGTAGGAAGAAAAATAAGGAAGATGTACAGGAAATACAAAACACATCAGAAGAGACTACATCATATTCACCTAGCGGAGGAGGAGACGACGAAGTGGACAAAGAAGAGAAAGAAGGGGGAGAAGACAAGACAAAGCAAGGAGAAGTAACAATGCCTAGGAACCCCCTTGAAGAGGTAGAGACACCTAAGAAAAGAAAGGTTTCCCCCACGAAACCTACATCGTGGAAGAAGTCCAAAGCGAGTAAGCTGAAGCTGCAGACTGTGCTCATGGTCGATGACTTTGACTTCATTATCACAGTTGTATCTGATGCCTCGAAAGATATTTTGTAGATAACTGAAGCCAAATAAGAAACCAAGTATGGAAGGATTGAAGCAGAGCTAAGAGGTGTACAACAAGCCCTTCACTCCAGCTATGCAGTGCCCACTACGCCCCCACCACCAGAAGATCCAGAGTTGGGAGATGAGCTTGCCTAAATCCAAAGAATAGATGACATGACTGAAGCTCGCCTTCGTCATGTGCAGGATGAAAAATAATAGGCCACAGTGGCCCTGAAGTAAGCACAAGAGGAAATCATAGAGAAATGCCAAGTTGCGTAGTGGGAGAAGGACGACCTCCAAGCCAAGTTTGAAGAAAATAAAGTGCAAATCCAGCAGGAGAAAGAACAACTGCTCATGGAATAGGTAAAAGTTAAAGAAGCAGTCAACATAGAACTTCTCTCTATGAAAATCTTGGAGCATATGGAGGAAGACCCAGTGGAGAATCAAGTGGTGAAGCTTGCGGAATCCATTCAACAACTTCAACAGAGGGTCGCAGAACTAGAGCTACAAACAGTGCCAAGCTCTCCGCAGGAAGTGTGGGACAAAAGAAAAGCAACTTCCTGGAGCATAGTTGAAAGGATCAAAGCATTAGCCGTAGAATGTGTTAGCGTCAGAAGTCACTCCTGGATTGCTTGTAGGAGCAGAGTTTGACACCCATCAGTTTAATGTCACGATTTGTTTTAAAGAGGTGATCAAATGGAGGGAAAATCAGAACAATATCGTCTCAACTTTGAAACTAGGCCAGGCATGCATGGATGAGTGAGGTCTTGATAAACTTCAAACAGTGAGTTGCAATAAAGGGTGAGTAGGGGGAAGACTTGCATGAGAAGAGTGCAAAGGTCTGTCATAAACATCAGGTTTTTAACAGCCTGGGGAAGAAAGCATCCGAACGCAAGATCCTTTTACATTCAAACACAGGAGACCAGAGAATACAATAATGTCACAATAAATCCTTTATCATAACATAACTGCAACAATCCACGTGAATCATTCGATCATGAACTCTCTAGTATGAGACGAAAACATAGATGGAAAAGGAGAACTGTTTGTCATAAAACAAGAAATCTCAAACACAGAGGCATAACCAGGAAACCAGAATGGTTGTTAAAACTTTACAGTCGGGAGCTTTGCTCTACCATCGATAGATAAAAAAATGGCGAAAACGCCTACATATACTCAAAATGATAACAGCAACAAACATCGAGACGTTGCATTGAAAGCTTTGCGTCTGCATGGCTTCTGACAATCTGCACCTGCAGTCTTTGACTTATCGTGCACCTACGATGGACATGATCAAACTTCTGACAGCTCCGTAGGTGAATCGACGTGCACTTAACTCATTGCCGGACCTTCCCATTATGGAAGATGCGATATCTAACCACCACCAACTGCTTCAATAACTGCTTCATTGGGATCGAGGATGGCCCGGCCAACTTGGAACCTTTGGGACGTGGTGGTCACTTAGGGGTGCCACCTGGATTAGCCGAACGGTCTTCCTTGGGATGCTACTCTGCTGGACTGCTGCGAGGAACCCCTATGACGGATGAGGATGAGGGTTTAGTGAGAATGATGGCGGGAGTCGTACCAGCAGATAAGGGATGCCATGGGAGACAGACAGAGCACAGGTGGAAACAACAGGGAGTGCAGGAGTAAACGTGCATAGTGGAAGGTGTTGAGGTGGAGGAGACACATGGTAGGGGATGAGGAGACTTGGAGGGTGAGTGGATGATGAGAAGGGAGAGGGACCAACGGACCAGAAGAGGGAAGGTGGACAAATGTCGGAAGATGAAGAAGGGCCAAAGGGAGCGAGCCTCATCTCACGACCAGGAGGAGAACAGGTGGCGAGGGGAAGCATGGCACAGAGGGTGACACAGAAGGAAAGGAGGGGACCCACCTGGCTAAAAACAGGAAGGTAAAGGAGTATGGATTGCCTGTGCACCATTGATCTGGGTGCTCTGATCCCAGCCGTCAGAGAGGTGCACCCCGGATTTCGAACCCCCCCCCCCCC
>ML781679.1:284763-320179 GCA_009831015.1 Picea engelmannii | reverse complement strand
CCCCCCCCCCCCTCTGCTTAAAGGTAGAAAGGCGGAGGGGGTCCGGAATCTGATGCGTGCCGTTGATCTGGGCGCGCGAAATCCCACCGTCCAAATCCACTTGACGTTTACCACCGGCGCGATTGCATCCCAAACTTAGGACAAGTGGGTTTTTAACTCATTATTTTGCATTCTAACCCCCTTACAAGAAATATCGCTAACATAATGTAAACAACTAATCAGTCGGAGTGAGAATACTTATGAGCGCCTTACCGAGGACCCTAAACTGAAGACACTGGAGTCACATCTCTAGGAAGAAAAGAAATAAGAAACAATAGTACAAGCGCAGTTGAAACTCTTGTCAGCAGTTGATAGGATGAAAAGATCCCAAGAATAGTGCACAACTGAGCAATAGGTCCATGCCATACAAAGCAAAGTCATGGAAGTGATTCAGAAGCTCCAGCCAGTCTAGGATGCATATTGCCTACTTTTTGAGGAGATTGAAGGCCAAGGAGCAGAGCTAGAACAAGTAGTCACTTCAGTAGAACAACGCTTAGAGGGACCTGTGAATGAGGAATTTATTCAAGAGTTCATCAAGCAGGAGGCCTTGGCACAACAACAGGTTGAAGCAGCTCGAGCCAAGCTTAAGGCTTTTGACGTAGAGTTACCCAGACCAAAGTGACTCGGGACTAGTCACAGGTGAGTGTTGGGGGCCTGTTGGCCCTTAACAAAGTTTTGGAGATCCTTGGTCATGCTTGACCTCTTTTAGGACTTCGACGGGTTGGTCGAAGGCGAAGTGCAATTCGAAGCAAAGATTGTGGGATCTCGACCCCCTTTTAGGGCAGTTTTTGGGATTAGGGTTTATGTAATGGGTATGGGATGTCAGCCCATGGGTTTACCCATGTTTAGGCCCATTTTGTAATGTATAAATAGATAACTAGGCGATGTAAGAAAAGAGAAGATCCTAAGTGCTAGAGTTATATCTATGTGATTGCAAAGGTTTTGTGCATAGTGTACATTGAGACTTGCAGAGCTAAGTGCAAGTGATTGTAAGAAGGATTTGTGCTTAAAACTAGCTTGAGGAAGGAGGATCTGGTGAGGTGCACGTAGATCTCATGTCCTATATGGAGTGGGTTCTGAGGCTTTGTGCATGCAAGGATATTGAAAGAAGATAATAAAGAAGACGAAGAGTTGGTGGACATAGCCCCACATTGGGGTGAACCACGTATATCCTGTGTTATGGTTTCTTTGTGCATTTTGGTTATTGTCTTATGTATGTAATGTAAGCTTAAGTGCAATAATGAATGTTCAGATGAATCTAGTATGATATCTTAGTGCTTAAATGATGTGAATAAATGCTAGATCTGATCTTTTTTAATGTGCTAAGTGCTTAGATGTGTTAGATATGGTAGAATACTACATTGTTCGACAATTAGGGTTTGGATCTATGATGTGAATAAGGTTTAATTACTAATGAATTTTAACTGCTAAGTGCTTTGTTAAGTGGTATAATCACATATCTGTGTCCCAACTAGGTTGCAGACATTTGAGTCCTGCAACCACCCCTGCCTCTACCTTGGGTGAGACTTCATCTGCTTCGCAGGTGTTTACGAAAGGGCCAGTAGTTAGGGTTTTGTTGGTGCATTGTGGAAGCGTTGAACCTTGGTTCTGCCCCTATGTGAACAATGACCAAATCCCAACTTTTCTTCTTCAACACACCAATTGAGATCCAAAACTACCTCACCCAAATCCTGGGGTTTACCCGCAGTACTCTCCCCTATGTTTATCTAGGTATCTCCCTCATTGATAACCCACTAAGAAATTCTTTCTGGGACTCCCTACTGCCCAGTGTCCACAATAAAATCTCCTCTTGGACCTTCTGATCCCCCAATCTTCCTGGGCTCGTCATCCTTCTCAAATTAGTACTCCAAGCCCTCCCTGTCGATGTGTTTTTCAGCCTTGGTGGCCCCAAATGTTATACTCAACACCTTAAGAAACATACAAATAAGCTTTATCTAGTAGGGCGCCAAAGAAGGGCACAAATTCACCTTGGTAAGATGGAAAAAAGTCTTCAAACCAAAGAACTTAAGGGGCCTTGGCCTCAGAGACCCAACCATACTCAACAAAGTCCTCAGTGAAAAAATTTGGTGGCGATGGATAAAGAGACCCCAAGACCTTTGGTCACATCTTTGGAGGAAAAAATACACTCCCACAGTCCCAGAAAAAGAGCTCATCAGGTGGAGTGGTCAAAGCCCGAGATTGTTCATCTGGAATGCGGCCAGGAATAATCGGGGACTCATCACAAACCATTCATTTTGGGAATTGCAAAGCGGGTCTTCAACGCTCTTTTGGAGCGATTCTTGGCAACAAATTCTAGCCCTAAATACTGATCTGAATCTCAACACCTTGATTACTGGAGTAGGAATCATCAAAGTGAAGGATTACTGGATCCCAGATGACCCAAGGGATTTTTTTCGCATCTGGAAGAAATCCCATGAGGACCTGAATATCCCCACTGATCTCAATCTCCAATATCTACAGGCTCACCTCGACTCATGAAAAATTCTAAGTGAACAAGGAGATGACATCCTCAGATGGGGACACTCCAAAACAGGAACCTTCAACATTCGAGAAGCATACCACCTAATAGTAGGTCACAACTCCTTACAACAGGAAGAGGTTTGGAGCAAAATTTGGGAGATAAAATTCTGGCCAAAAATTATCACTTTCCTCTGGCTTGTTGCGCACAACAACATTCTAACCTGGGAAAACCTAAGGAAAAGGGGCTTTATCGGTCCATCCTAGTGTCAGTTATGCGGTTCATAGGAGGAAACTCAAAATCCTCTCCTAAACCTGTGCACCTATAGTTTGAGCATATGGGACCACAACTCTTTCCTAATGAGAACCACAGACAAGAATCGCACGGGACTCCGGGAAACAATAGCAGGTTGGCGAAGCACGGTTTTTCAATCCCTAATCCTCAAAAAAATCTGGAAGCTGTTACCGGGATTCATTATTTGGAAAATTTGGAAACAAAGAAATAGACGAACCTTTCAAATAGTCACCAGGACCTGGCAAGAATTCTAGACCACAATCCACTCCAATCTCAACGAAACAATTTCCTTGCATCCCTGGATGGCTCAGGATCTAAACTACCCCCCAAATGAAAGTCTTATCCTTAACGCCTGGAATCTCAAATTCAACCCCACTATCTCCACCGTTGTTCATTGTAATCTCAGACCCACCCACTGGGAAGCTCCACCTATAGGGTGCCACAAACCAAATTTCAATGGGGCCTCTAGAGGGAATCCAGGACCTGCAACCTACAAATCTTTCATTCGCAACAACAAAGGGGAAATCCTCCACATCATTGCAGGCAATATTGGGCACAACTGATCTGTATTTTATGAGCAGAAAAAAATGACTACAGATTATTACTAGATGCTTAACACAGAATAACAAAGATATAATAAAATCAGTTTTCTATTCAGTAAGGAAATAAGATGAAACTGTAAAATGCAGCGGAAAACAAGCTTGTTGGAATGGTGGCAGCTTATATCTAAGAATATATGTGACGTATGTGCTCATTTGCAAGAAGATGATCACAATGAGGCTCTCAAGGCCTTTTTACAATAAACAGGAGTTTCAAAAACCCTAAACATCCAAAAACCTAACCCTAGGAGATGAAGCGCCAAAAGTCATGTGGGCCCCGTTTGGGTAAGTCAGTACATCAAGTTCCCAGGTTCGTAAATTTTGCATACGATCTATGTTTTAGGCATATGATATCCCATTGGAAATATATATCCGAGGACTACAACAGTTGCGACCACAACATAACCCAAAAAATGTCGTTTAGGGCCTCAAAATGGCTCCGGAAATTCAGGACCCGAAAAACTGCTAAAAATAGTAAATTATCAAAATTGCTAGAAAGTTGTTGTGAGCTAGATGGAAAAGGTGGGTGGCCACCGATATCCACCTGGATCAATCCTCCATCCTTAGGAAAAAATGGTCTCCATTTAGTTGAATTCCCCCACCAGATGAGGAAATTTCTGCTGAATTTGACCCCAGGTGCGCCACTTGCCTTGGTGCAGGAGATGCCCTGCTTTGACAGCTCGATAAAGTTGGATCCTTTGTTGTCGAGTTCCCTTGATCTATGTGTCCACAATCTGATCATTGGATTCCTATTGTATGTAGTCGGGGTTGATCTCTGTTGGTGTCAGCTGTTCTGCTACGTCTGAGGTGTCCAATAGTGGTGGGGAATAAGGCCGAAGGAGGTCCATGTTGAAAATTGGGTGCATGCCAAGGAAAGGAGGAATATTGAGCACAAAATAATTACCCCCCATAGCCTTGGTGATGGTGTATGACCCATAACAGAGTGGGTGAAGCTTCCGATGGGGTCCTATAAGGCGTTCTTTCTGCAAGTGCAACCAAACTTTGTCGCCCACCTGAAACTTATGTGGAACCCGATGTTGATCATGGCATTGCTTGTACTTGTCATTGGACTTCTGTAGGATATCCTGAACCTGTTGGCAGATGTGTTGGATCCTCTCAATGAAACAAGTGGCTTTGTCAGTCTAAGTTGAAGTACGAGAGGATTCGGTCAAGGTGATTGCAAGGGGAAGTACAACATCTATGGGACCCAATGGTTGGAATCCCAACCCCACCTGAAAGGGGCTGTGGCCAGTTGAGCTATGCAGGGCTTGGTTGTAGCTATGTTGGACATAGGGAAGACTCTCATCCCATGTGTGAGGGTGCTTGGAATTATACATGTGCAGGATATGCATGATCATTCAATTTATGACCTCGGTTTGGCCATCTGTTTGGGGGTGGAAGGCCATGGATTTGGTGAGCTTAGTGTCCAGCAGTAACCAGAGGCTCGACCAAAATGTGTTGAGAAATCGATTGTGACGATCTGAGAAAATAGTTTGTGGGATTCCAAAATGTACCCAGACTCATTCAAACAAGAGCTTGGCAGTGGCTTCTGCCATGATGCTCTTCTTGCAAGCAACCAGAGTCGCCATCTTAGAAAAGAGAGCAACAACCACAAAAACACAGTCATTTCCCCGCTTGGTGGATGGGAGGCCCGACATGTAGTCCATTGAGATGGATTCCCATGGCCTTTCAGGAGTAGTAAGAGGGGTGTACAGGCCCTGTTTCTTAGTGGTTGGTTTGGCAATAGTACAGGCAGTGCAAGACCTGATATACTTGCTGACCTCCTGTTGAAGTTTCGGCCAGTAGAAATTTTTTTGTAGCATCACCACCGTATTTTCAATGCTGAAGTGTCCTGTCACCCGACTATAGTGGGCTTCCTAGATCAGCTTCGCTCGTTTACTTGATGGAACACATATATGGCCCATAAAACACAACAACCCATTTTGAAGATGGAAATTATCGACAACTACCTTTGCACCCAATATTTGGTAGGTGGTGGCGAAGTACAGGTTTGTTTCATAGAGTTGGGGCCATCCAAAGTTATCATGGCCACATGAGTCTAGCACTATGGTGAGTGTTGTGACTGGTAGTCTGTTGAGGTAATCAATGACGTGGTTGGTGCTTCCTGTTTTATACTTTATGTTGAGGTGGAATTGATGCAAGTATGTGGACCACTTTTGATGGCAGTCATTCTGCAATTTTCCTTGTGTTTGCATGAACTGCAGTGGCTTATGATCAGTGTGGATGACTATCTCCCTCCCAAGAATGTAATGTCTCCACTGGTGACAGGCTTGCACAATGGAGTACATTTCTTTGTCGTAAGTAGGGTACTTACGAACAACATCTGATAGTGTCGCACTATGAGAGGCCACAGGGTGGTCGTGCTGCGTGAGAACGATACCCACAACATAGTCTGAAGCATCAATCTCAATCTCAAAGGGTTGTTGCAGGTCTGGTAGTGAAAGTACTAGGGATGAGCACAAGCAATACTTCAAAACATCGAATGCTTGTTTTTGGGGCTGGCCCCACACAAATTTCAACTTACCACCACCCCTAGTTATTTGGTTGAGGGCCCATGCAATATGGGATAATCCCAACACAAACCTGCGGTAGAAATTGGCAAGGCCTAAGAAGCTTCGAAGCTCACTGAGTGTGGTTGGGGCTGGCCAGTCACGGATGACTTGGATCTTGGCTGGATCCACATGTACTCCATGTTGATCAATGATGTAGCCTAGGTAATGGACCATGTCCATGCCGAAGGAGCATTTTTCTAAGTTGGCATATAGCTTGTGCTGCCGCAGGGTGTGCAGAACCTATTGAATATGTTGCAAGTGTTCGACCCAAGTCTTGCTGTAAATGAGAATTTCATCCAGATACACCACTACAAAAGCATTGGTGAATGGTTTCATGATATTTTCCATCATCCTCATGAAAGTGGCTGGAGCATTTGTCAGACCAAAGGGCATGACTAACCATTCAAAAATGCCTTCCTTTGACTTGAAGGCGGTCTTCCATACATTTGTCTGTTCTATCGGGACCTGGTGGTAGCTAGACTTCATATCAATCTTACTGAAGTATTTGGCTCCCATGAGTTGATCAAGGAGGTCGTCGATTCAAGGAATTGGGTATCGGTTTCTAACTCTGATTTTATTCAGAGCCCGATAATCAATGCAAACTCGCCAAGTTCCATCTTTCTTCTATACCAGCATGATTGGGCTCCCGCAAGGTGATGAGCTGGGATAGATGTGCCTCTTGTGGATAAATTCTTGGATCTGTCGCTTGATCTCCTCATTCTCTAACAGAGAGCGACGATAGACTATCCCATTGGGCAGTGGTGCGCCAGGGGTCAGATCGATGGGGTGCTTGACCTGATAGTGAAGAGGTACCTCGGTAGGTGAGGAGAATATATTCGAGTATTCTTCCATGACCTTATCTACTTGCTTCTGCTGTGTGGAGAGGTTGGTTGCAAATACCTTGGATGTGCTTGTGATTTTTCTCTCTTTCTGAGAGCGAATCATGAAGAAGACAAACTTCCCCATATGAGAGATGACCTTCCTGCATTGCTTAGCAGAGATCAAGGAAATAGCACTAGGTGGGATTGCCTCGGGTATCCTATACAATTTCCTGTTCAAAGTAATAATAACACTACGAGGTCTATACTCATTTACAACATGACGTTTCCATAAATAAGGTTGGCCCAAAAAAACATCACAAACTTTGAGAGGAGAAACATCACACAATACCTCATCTTTGAATGGATTGATGTCGTATGACAGTCGATTGGCTGACGCAGAGATCGCTTCCTTGGTGGAGCCATCCAATGGTGTAGGGTTGTGGGTGCGGCATTGTCGGCAGGGCCAGTCGCTTAATGACCTCTAATGAGATGAGGTTCTTTTGGCTACCACTATCAATGATGAAGTGCAGCAGGGTTTCTTTTACCCACATCTGTGAATGGAAGAGGCGCTCTCCTTCTTCTGGCTTGTCTAGTTCACCATGCTGGAGCTTGGTTGTACCAACGGTGGCATTGGGTTCCGCATCAGTGATCTGTCTTCCACTTTCTGGTTCTAAATTAGAGTCAGAACCCGCATCTGATTTGGAGGCTTTCACTTCGTCCACTAGCGTCTACTTTGAGCGACAGTCGGCAGTGTTATGCCAAGGGCTCTTATGGAAGTCGCACCACTTCCCTGTATCTTTCTTTGTCTTTTCGGTGTCCTTCTTTGCTTGTGGCTTGGACTGGTTGTCCTGATAGTGTCCATATTTTATCTATCCTATGTTTTGTGGGTTGGGGCCACCCCTTCCTAGCTTTTGTTGTGAGGGGTTCCTTGGCCCAAATTGTCGCGTCTTTTGTTTGAGCTTCTGCTCGATTTTGACGACATATCGGTAGGCCGCGACCAAGGATGAGATGTCCAGAAATTCCATTTCGGTCTGGATGTATCTATGCAAAGCACCATGATACTTGAGCACCAGATGTTGCTCTGAATCTTTGATACCCAGCTTGGTGCGCAAGGTATGGAAGATATTTGTGAAATCTGGCATTGCTTGGTCTCTTTCTTGCCATAGTGTGGTCCATTTGGTATACAAGTCATCATAACTTCTGGTAGGGTAGTATTGTTCCTTAATAACATCATTGAAGGACTCCTAGGTGGCCGTGACTGTAAATAATGTGGGTTCCTCTGTTTCCTTTTGCTCACAGAAAGTTTCCCACCAATCTTTGACATGGGGAATGGCTTTGAGGAGCGCAAAAGTAATCTTTTCTCTATTCAAAAAGTTATGGACAGAAAAATACCCTTCTAGTAGATTCAACCACTTGTATACAGCATATGCGTCTATCTGACCTTCAAATATAGGAATGTCGAAGTTTATTTGTACCTTGAAGGGGGTGATGCCTCCGCTCGAAGAAGATGTGTCGCCTGTTGGTAGTCACCAAAGGATTTTCATGAAATTATCCATCATCTCATTCCTATGTTGCATGAGGGCTTCCTCAATTAACAGTTTGAAAGGATCTCTTGTCCTGTCATCTTTCTTTTATTCTTCCATGAGAGGTCGCTTGGGTGTGATAGAGATTTTGTCCTCAAGAGAAACAAGTTTGAGACCCAACTCTTTGTACTCCGACCTCGTTGGGGACATGCATTAAGACGACAAGGAGCAGACTGGTCTGATACCACTGATCCAGATTATATGAGTAGAACGAAATGACTACATATTATTACTAGATGCTTAACACAGAATAATAGAGATACAGTAAAACTGGTTTTATATTCAATAAGGAAATAAGCTGAAATTGTAAAATGCAGCGGAAAACAAGCTTTTGGAATGGTGGTGGCTTATCTCTGAAAAGAGATGTGACGGATGCACTCATTCACAAGAAGATGATCACAATGAGGCTCTCAAGGAATTTTTACAATAAACAGGAGTTTCAAAAACCCTAAACATCCAAAAACCTAACCCTAGGAGATGAAGTGCCAAAAGTCATGTGGGCCCCATTTGGGTAAGTCAGTACATCAACTTCCCTGGGTCGTAACTTTTGCATACAATCTTTGTTTTAGGCGTATGATATCCCATTGGAAAGATCTATCCGAGGAATACAACAGTTGATGAAATTTTTTGATTGCAACATACCCCAAAAAACGTCGTTTAGGGCCTCAAAACGGCTCTGGAAGTTCAGGACCCGAAAAACTGCTAAAAATAGTAAATTATCAAAATTGCTAGAAAGTTGTTGTGAGCCAGCTGGAAAAGGTGGGTGGCCACAGATATCCACCTATATCAACAACACCAACAACGCTGCATAAGTATGGGGACTCCTCTGTGGTCTACAAGCGGCCACAAAACAAGAGCTTTTTCCTATCATAGCTGAGGGTGACTCACAAATTGTCATAAATATCTTCTCCCATCTCCTTAGTGGGGTTGACCTGGAGAATAATTCTCCAATATGGAGACTTATGAATGGACTTCTCATAATCAAATCCACTCTCCAGCCACATTGGTTAATCCACCCTTCCCATGTTCGGAGAATGATAAATCAAGTTGTCGATCTACTAGAAAATATCAAAGTCGAGTTGGAGGAGAGAGTCTTCGCGTGCTCCCCCACATCTAATCCCTCCCATCCCATATTTATTGCTTTCAAAAACATAGAAAACACCAAGGATTGGCCCCTGGATGGGGTTCCTCTGAGCTTAGCAAGAGACCAAGCTACTAGGAGGCCACCTAGCCAGGCGACAAACCACCTAGAGCCCAACCAGTTCCATCCCACCCTTCCTGTCACCTCATGGTTGTAATCTCGTTGCCACCACCTTACAATCCTCCAACGCAAACCTTCATTCACACGAGTTTGAAGCTCTGGAATGCAGGTGACTTAATGGCACCGCAGAACTCCCTTGGTCATTTCTACCCCTCCTCTCAGGCATTCATAAAGTAGCTCCCGAGCACTCTTCTCACTATTCGCCTCCCCTCTGGTGCAAACTTCATTTGGCTCTTAGAATCCCAACTCAAGCCTCTGCGTCCTCTTTCCAAGACTGTCGCTAGATTTTGACATGCCCTGCCTTAGAGGCAAGGCTAAAAGGGGTGGCGTATAGTATGAGGCCAGGGGAAGGAAACTGCCCACCCCCGACCATCCTCCTAAGGCCGACCTTCCCCCAGTCAGAGCTTCAGCTGATGCGCCCATCCACCATCATCCTCCTGAGGATGATTTTATCCCTGTCATGGTTCTTATCGATGTGGCCCCATATTGGCCCCAGTCGAGGCACCCATCCCTTCACTCCATGAGACCACCACTGAGCTTTCTCCCCTCTCGAATCCATACAACTGTAGGGTCGAGTGGTTCGACCTATTTGGAAACTCGTTGGGCTATGTGCCTCCCCCCCCCCTTGATCTAGATTTTATGAGCATAATGAAATGAATACAAATTATTAACAGATTCTTAGCACAAAATAATAGAGATACAGTAAAACTGGTTTTCTATTGAATAATGAAATAAGCTGAAACTGTAAAATGCAGCGGAAACAAGCTTGCTGGAATGGTGGCGACTTATCTCTGAGAAGAGATGTGATGACTGCGTTCATTAGCAAGAAGAACATTACAATGAGGATCTAAACTCCTTTTTACAATAAACAAGAATTCCAAAAACCCTAGGAGATGAAGCGCCAAAAGTCATGTGGGCCCCGTTTGGGTAAGTTAGTACATCAACTTCCCAGGGTCGTAACTTTTGCATACGATCTCCGTTTTAGGCATGTGATAGCCCGTTGGAAAGGTATCATCGAAGGGATTAATTTTGGGGGTTCAATTATTCTTTTGGATATCACTTAGGAGATCGATCCTGAAAAACCTTCATTTAGGCCCTCAAAATGGCCCCGGAAGTTAAAACTGCTAAAAATAGTAAATTGTCAAAATTGTTAGAAAACTGTCTTGAGAAAGTTGGGAAAGTTGGGTGGCCACCGATATCCATATAAATCAATCCTACCTCCTTAATAATCAATGGTATCCATTTCGTTGAGGTCCCCTATTAGATGAGGAAATTTCTGCTGAATTTGGCCCCGGGTGAGCCACTTGCCTTAGTGCAGAAGCTGCCCTACTTTGACGACTCAATAAAGTTGGATCATTGGATGCCTATTGTATGCAGTCGGGGTTGAGCTTTGTTGGTTTCATTTGTTCTACTACTTCTAAGGTGTCCAATAATGGTGGGAAATAAGGGCGAAGAAGATCCACGTTGAACACTGGGTGAAAGCCAAGGAAAGGAGGAATGTTGAGCTCAAAATCATTATCCCCCACGGCCTTGGTGATAGTGTATGGCCCATAATGGAGTGGTCAAAGATTCCGATGGGGTCCTGTAAGGTGTTATTTCTGCAAGTGAAACCAAACTTTGTTGCCCACCTAGAACTTATGTGGCACCCGATGTTGATCATGGTGCTTTTTGTACTTGTCATTGGACTTCTATAGGATATCCTGAACCTGTTGACGGGTGTGCTAGATCCGCTCAATGAATTGGGTGGCTTTGTCAGCTTCATTTAGAGCAGTAGATGATTCGATCGAGGTGACTACAAGGGAAAGTGCATCATCTATGGGACCCAATGGTTGGAATCCCAACCCCACCTGAAAGGTGTTGTGGTCAGTTGAGCTATGCAGGGCTCGATTGTAGCTATGTTGGACATAGGGAAGGATCTCATCCCATGTGCGAGGGTGATTTTAATTATACATGGTGGATTTGGTGAGCTTGGTGTCCAGCAATGACCAGAGGCTCAACCAGAATGTGCTGATAAATCTACTATCTTGATCTGAGACAATGGTTTGTGGGATTCCAAAATGTACCCAAACTCGTTCAAAGAAGAGCTCGGTAGTGGCCTCTGTTGTGATGCTCTTCTTGTAGGAAACTAGAATCGCCATCTTAGAAAAGCGATCAACAACCACAAAAACACAGTCATTTCCCCACTTGGTGGATGGGAGGCCCGACATGTAATCCATTGAGATGGATTCCCATGGCCTGTCAGGAGTAGGAAGAGTGGTGTACAGGCCCTGTTTCTTAGTGGTCGGTTTGGAAATAGCACATGCAGTGCAGGACCTAATATACTTGTTGAATTCTTGTCGAAGTTTCGACCAATAGAAATGTTTATGTAGCATTGCCACTGTCTTTTCGACGTCGAAGTGTCCTGCCACCCAACTGTAGTGGGCTTCCCAGATCATCTTCACTCCCTCACTTGATGGAACACAGATATGGTCCATACGACACAACAACCCATCCTCAAGATGGAAATTATCGACAACTGCATCCACACACAACATTTGGTAGGTGGTGGCAAAGTCAGGGTCTGTCTCATAGAGTTGGGGCCATCCAGATGTCTCATGACTGCAAGAGTCTAGCACCATGGTGAGTGTCGCGACTGGTGGTCTACTGAAGCAATCAGCGACGTGATTGGTGCTTCTTGTTTTATACTTGATGTTGAGGTGGAATTGCTGCAAGTATGTAGACCAATTTTGATGGTGATCATTCTACAATTTTCCTTGTGTCTACATGAACTTCAGTGGATTATGATCAGTGTGGATGGCTATCTCCTTCCCAATAATGTAATGTCTCCACTGGCGGCAGGCTTGCACAATGGAGTACATTTATTTGTCGTAAGTAGGGTACTTATGGACAGTATCTGACAGTGTCTCACTATGATAGGCCACAAGGTGGTCGTGCTGAGTGAGAACGACGCCCACAGCATAGTCTGAAGCATCTGTCTCAATCTCAAAGGGATGTTGTAGGTCTGGTAGTGAAAGTACTAGGGCTGAGCACAATCACTACTTCAAATCATCGAATGCTTGTTGTTAGGATTGACCCCACGCAAATTTTTCCTTACCACCACCCCTTTTTATTTGGATAAGGGCCCATGCAATATGGGAGAATCCCAACACGAACCTGCGATAGAAATTGGCAAGGCCCAAGAAGCTCTGGAGCTCAGTGAGTGTTGTTGGGGGTGGCCAGTCACAGATGACTTGGATCTTGGCTGGCTCCACATGTACTCCATGCTAACCAATGATGTAGCCCAGGTAATGGACCCTGTCCATGCCGAAGGATCATTTTTCCAAGTTGGCGTATAGCTTGTGTTGTCGCAGGGTGTGCAGAACCTGTTGAATATGATGCAAGTGTTCGGACCAAGTCTTGTTGTAAATAAAAATGTCATCTAGATAGACCACTACAAAAGTATTGATGAATGGTTGCAGGATATCGTCCATCATCCTCATGAAAGTGGCTAGATCATTTGTCAAACCAAAGGGAATGACCAACCATTCAAAAAGGCCTTCCTTTGACTTGAAGGCAATCTTCCATACATATGTTTGTTCTATCGGGACCTGATGGTAGCTAGACTTCAGATCAATGTTACTAAAGTATTTGGCCCCTGTGAGTTGATCAAAAAGGTCATCAATTCGGGGAATTGGGTACCGATTTATGACTGTGATTTTATTCAGAGCTCGGTAATCAATACAGAGTCGCCAGGTTCCATCTTTCTTCTATACCAGCACGATTGGGCTCCTGCAAGGTGATGATATGGGGCAAATGTGCCCCTTCTGGAGTAGTTCTTGGATCTATCACTTGATCTCCTCATTCTCTAACAAAGAGCGATGAGAGACTGGCCCATTGGGAAGCGATGCACTGGGGGTTAGATCGATGGGGTGCTTGACCTGGAAATCCATAGGTACCCCTGTAGGTAAGGAGAAGATATCTGAGTATTATTCCATGACCTTATATACTTGCTTCTGATGTGTGAAGAGGTTGGCCGTAGAGACCCTGGATGTGGTTGTGATCTTTCACTTATTCTGAGAGTGAATCATGAAGAAGACAAACTTCCCCGTCTGAGAGATGACCTTCCTGCATTTCTTAGCAGAGATCAAGGAAATAGAAATAGGTGGGACTGCCTCGGGTATCCTATACAATTTCCTGTTCAAAGTAATAATAACACTACAAGGCCTAGAATCATATACAAGATGACGTTTCCATAAATAAGGTTGGCCCAAAATAACATCACAAAATTCGAGAGGAGCAACATCACACAATTCCTCGTCTTTGAAGGGCTTGATGCCATACGACAGTCGACACTATTCGCTGACGCGGAGATCGCTTCCTTGGTGGAGCCATCCAATGGTGTAGGGTTGTCGGTGCAATGTTGTTGGCAGGGCCAACCGCTTGACGACCTCTACTGAGATGAGGTTCTTCTGGCTACTGCTATCAACAATGAAGTGCAGTGGGGTGCCTTTTACCCACATTTGTGAATGGAAGAGGTGCTCTCCTTCTTCTGACTCGTCTGGTTCACCAGGTTGGAGCTTGGTGGTAGCAACAGTGGCACTAGGTTCTGCGTCAATGATCTGTCTTCCCCTTTCTGTTTCTAGCTTAGAGTCAGAATCTGCATCTGATTCAGAGGCTTTCACTTCGGCCACCAACAACTGTTTTGAGTGGCAGTCAGCAGTGTTATGCCAAGGGATTTTATGGAAGTCACACCACTTCCCGGTATCTTTCTTTGTCTTTCCAGTGGCCTTCTTTGCTTGCGACATAGACTAGTAGTCCTGATACTATCCATCTTTGCTCCATCCTTTGTTTTGTGGGTTGGGGCTGCCCTTTCCTGGATTTTTTTGTGAGGGGTTCCCAAGCCCAAATTTCCATGTCTTTTGTTTGAGCTTCTGCTCGATTTTGACGGCATATCGGTAGGTCGTGCCCAAGGATGAGATGTCCAAAAATTCCATTTCAGTCTGGATGTATCTATGTAGAGCACCACAATACTTGAGCACCATATGTCGCTCCAAATATTTGATACCTAGCTTGGTGCGCAAGGTATGGAAGATATTTCTGAAATCTGGCACTGCTTGGTCTCTTTCTTGCTGCAGTGTGGTCCATTTGGTATATGGGTCGTCGTAACTTCTGACAGGGTAGTATTGTTCCTTAATAACATCCATGAAGGATTCCCAGGTGGCTCTGACTAAAAATAATGAGGTTTCCTCTGTTTTCTGTTGCTCACAGAAGGTTTCCCACCAATATTTGACATGGGGAACGACTTTGAGGAGCGCAAAAGTAATCTTTTCTCTATTCAAGAAGTTATGGACAAAAAAATACCCTTCTAGCAGATTCAACCACTTGTCTACAACATCTACATCTATCTGACCTTCAAATATAGGAATATCGAAGTTTATTTGTACCTTGAAGGGGGTGGCGCCTCCGTTCGAAGAAGATGTGTCGCATGTTGGTAGTCGCCAAAGGATTTGCACGAAACTATCCATAATATCATTCCTCTGTTGCATGAGGGATTCCTCAATCAACAGTTTGAAAGGATCTCCTTTCCCATCATATTTATTTTTTCCTACCATGATAGGTCGCTTGGGCGTGCGAGAGCTTTTTTCCTCAAGAGAAACAAGCTCAAGACCCAACTCTTTGTACTATGACCTCGTTGGGGACATGCATTAAGACGACAAGGAGCAGACTGCTCTGATACCACTGATCCAGATTTTATGAGCATAACGAAATGAATATAGATTATTAACATATTCTTAGCACAAAATAATAGAGATACAGTAATCCTGGTTTTCTATTCAATAATGAAATAAGCTAAAACTATAAAATGCAGCGGAAACAAGCTTGTTGGAATGGTGGTGGCTTATCTTTGAGAAGAGATGTGACGGTTGCGCTCTTTTGTAAGAATAACATTACAATGAGGCTCTAAAGGCCTTTTTACAATAAAAAATAATGCCCAAAACCCTAGACATCCAAAAACCTAACCCTAGGAGATGAAGCATCAAAAGTCATGTGGGCCCCGTTTGGGTAAGTTAGTACATCAACTTCCCGAGGTCGTAACTTTTGAATACGATCTCTGTTTTAGGCGTGTGATATCCTGTTAGAAAGGTATCATCGAGGGGATTCATTTTGGGGGTTCAATGATGCCTTTGGCTATCATTGAGGATATCGATCCCAAAAACCTTTGTTTAGACCCTTAAAATGGCCCTGGAAGTTAAAACTGCTAAAAATAGTAAATTGCCAAAATTGTCAGAAAACTGCCTTAAGCCAGTTGGAAAAGGTGGGTGGCCACCGATATCCATATGGATCACCCCTCCCCTCCTCGACGTCCTCCACCTCCTCCTTCCCCCTTATGCCACCCCCCCAACATCCCCGTCCTCTCCTCCTCCAATTCCTCAGCCTCCCCGCTCTCACACCTCCCTGGCGACAAACACTAGGACCACGTAGTGGACATGGACACCTTGAGCGACCTTCAAAGGGACCTGAGTGAAATAAAACAATATCTAAGGGAGATTAAGACAATTACACTTGATATGCAACACAGAGACGTTGACCGCTGGCGCCGGGTTGACAAGCTGATGGCCTTCCTCCAAGACCTCTGACAAGCGATGGCAGACCATGACAAGGGAAAGTCACAGGTGTGACAAGTCTACACTAGGCCTAGGCTCGGGCCAGATTTCTAATTTTATTTTTCTCCATGTTTACGTCGCTCTTCGTCTACAGGCAACCATGGAAGGTTGACCAGATTTTTTTCTTATTTTGTATACTTCTGGTTATTAGCATTTGCCCTGCGTGGCATCAACATGGGAAAATATATTTGTTGAACAATCGACAGTGGTGGTTTCCCAGAAGGGCACCACTACCACCTATGAATAAGAAAAACACTATTTTTTGGTCCTAAGGGCAGCGGTGGTTTCCCAAAAGGGCACTGCTGCCACATATGATTAGGAACAATAGTCATCTGTAACTCTTTCAAGATTCAATACAAACACTAACTTACAAAAAAAAAATATTAACAAATTAAAATTTAAAAATTAAAGCACATAAAAATATCAATAATAAAATATGTGTTATTAACAAAATCATAATAATTATAATTATAATAAAATAAATTAACATAAATTTGTCTCAATAAAATAAAATATTTATTTTATTTAATCCCTTTCAATGTTTAATAGATATAGGTTTAACAAATTATCTATACTACTATACTAAATGATTTAATCATTTTAATGTTAAATATAGATAATGTGATGGATAATAAGATACATAATAAAGTGATATTCTTTTAGGTTTCATATTTATTATAATAAGCATAAAACATAAATATTGCAGAAAATTCCAATCGAACAACAAAATGTAGAGAACCAAAATACAAAAAATGACATCTTTATTCATATGAAGCAATGTTCACTTGCCTCTTCAAGGGGGCAACCTCCAACAGAGCAGTGCTCTATACAATAATTCTCAAGACAAAGTTTCTAATGCCTCCTACTCTTATTTATACTAATTCTATCTTCTAAAAAACATTTTAGAAGAAGATTCTTCTAGAAGAGAAATCTTATGTTGGGTCTTCTTACATTGACTTGTTCACATTTATTAAATAGGTCTTATTAACTAATGTTGGATTGTATTACATTGAAAACATATTATTCTACCTACGTGAGGGGTTGGAGGGGTTAGGTCCCTAACATGCCCTCCCACTTGAAGAACAACCTTGTCCTCAAGGCTTGAGATGAGGAAATTATTGCAAAATGGTGGTCGGCTCCCAGATGGTATCTTTTGGAGTTGTATATTTCCACTGAACTAACACTTCCTTGATGGTGCGCTTACATAGATGATGCTCTCATTGGTCCAATATTGCTTATGGATGCAACCAAATGGAACCCTCTTCATCCAACTCTGAGAGACTAGTTTGAGTTTGGAACTTACTTCCAATCGTTTTCTTTAAGCATGAGACATGAAAAACAGGATGGAACTTAGAATGACTGGGCAGAGGTAACTGGTAGGCCATGAGCCCCACTTGCTTGAGAAATTTATAAGGACCATAAAATTTTGGAGCAAGTTTCTGATAATATTCAACTTTGAGTGAAGTCTACTTATAAAGTTGCAAATGAAGAAACACCTGGTCCCCTTCAACAAATTGATGTTTGGAATTACTCTGATCTTCTTGTTGCTTCATGTGATTATGAGCCATGACCAAATTTTCCTTGAGGATACAAAGAATGGCCTCTCGGACTGTAATATTTTTTTCAACCTCCTGAACCTTCAAGACACCTAGCATGTATGAGAGAACTGATGTGGCTTTTGACCATAGATTGCTTCAAAAGGAGTCATGTGAGTAGTTGTATGGCAAGATGTGTTGTACCACCATTCAGCTAGGGGTAACCACTAATCCCACAGGGTTTTTCGGTTGGATGAAAAACACTGCAAATATTCTTCCAAACACTTGTTGACAACCTCAGTTTGGCCATCAGTCTAGGAATGATAGGCAATGTTGAGATGCAATTGGGTTCCTTGGAGCCTAAATAGTTCTTTCCAAAAATTGTTGGTGAAAGTTGGATCTCAGTTGAAGACAATATGATGAGGCATGCCATTAATTTTAAAAATATAATGCACGAAAATTTGAGCCATTGTTTTTATCAGACAAATTGGTAAGTGCAGACACAGACTGATCTCCCTAACTTCAGCAAGAAATTAGAACAAAAAAAGACAAAATATAAAACTTTCCCTAAGTTTCAACTATCAAGCATACTAACTAACAAGAGATAAATGACATACATTTTAAATGTTGTTTGTCCTCGCTAGTGTCATCCTCTCTCCATTCCAAGGCTTATGGGATGTTGAACTTGTAAAAATACACAATCCAATGAAGTGAAAGCAACGATGTATACTGAAAAAATCCTATGTATGTGATCAATGAGTCATACAATAAAATAAGACCAATTTTATGGGAAAGAAATATATCACTGTATTAAATATATGAAAAGGAGAATACAACCAATGCCTTAATGTTGTAAGGTCCCTTCCAATAGTTCCTTGCTTCCCACACACTTCTTCTCCATGGATTCCGAGACTGTATATTTGAAAGTTACTCACAATCTCATCTTGGAAAAGTGAAACTCAAAGCCAACATAGAAGCTCCAAAAACTCCAAGATACAAAACTCAAGAACAAGCTAACTCAAGAATTTACCAGCCAGGCACTATCCAACCAAATTTCCCCATGAGAACTATTTTCCTTTTATAAGATGAAAAGGATAGGGTGAGGAGGTTAGGATCATCCCATGAGAATAGGGATGTGACTCGTATCCAAACCGATCGGAGGCCACCTCACCCTCGAAGCTTCTATTCTAGAAATATCGAGAAGATGCTCTTTTTCTTTGTAAACAAGATCGTCGCACCCTTAAAACTGAGAAAGCGGTGACAATGTCACATACCACTGTGGTGAAACCTGCAAAGATCCTAAATCATTGCACCCTTAACACTGAGCAAGGTGTGATGATCCCTTTTTATAAGGTTTTTACAAGGGAAAATATAATTTTCATCTTTCTGGGAAAATGTTCATTTTTCTTCAGGGATTGAGGCCATTGATCCTTCTAAAGACCAATGATATGTGTACATCATTAACGGTCATAAGGGTGATGAAAATAATGTGTAACAACTATGGATGCGGTGAAAGGGTGTTGAATAACACATAAATGAGAATATTTAGAAAGATGATCGACTACCACCATGATGACTGACTTATTTTCTGGTTTAGGTAATCCAAAAATGAAATCCATAGAAATATCCCTCTAAGTAGTAGGGGGAATCAGAAGTAGTTGGACTGTGTATGGAGATTTGACTATTTATCCCTTGTTTTGTTGACAAACTTCACATTCAACCACAAATGTGTGGATGTCCTGTTTCATACCATCCCCCCAAAAAATAACCTTTGACTCATTCATAGTTTTTGGTAAATCCTGAATGTCCAACTATGGGTGAAGCATGAAGGTCATAAAGCATTATGGATTAAAGTTGCAATTATTTGCTTAAATACATACAGAATTTAATGAGAATATCTTCATTGTGCCATGATTACCTTGGAGAAGTTGGAGAATGGTGTTGCAATTGTTGGGTCAGGAGAGAAAGTTTTGGTTCTTGCATCCATTCCTAGCGAACAACTTGGAGCCAATATGGTACAATGAAGGAGAGGGAAAAGAGGGGCCCTTCTTCTTCATACTTCCTGGAAAGAGCATCAAAAACCACATTTTCCTTTCCCTTATTGTAAATGATCTCATAATCATATCCAAATAGCTCGGTCACCCATTTTTGTTGCTCCATGGATGAAATTCGTTGTTCTAGAAAATACTTCAGACTCTAATGATCAATTTTAATTTGGAATGGTTTTCCCAATAGATAAGGACACTAGAGATCCAAGGCATGTAGAATAGCTAACATTCCTTTTTCATAAATTGATTGGCCCAAATGTCTCTTCGAAAGTTGTTTTCTAGTGAAGGTCAAAGTCCCTCCATCTTGCATGAGGACAACCCCAATTCCTTTCCGAGAAGCATCACATTCCAATACAAAGTCTTTGTGAAGTCACAAAGTGCCTGGATATGATTCATGCACATAGTTTCTTTCAAGGCATGGAAGGATTGATCAACTGTTGGATTCCAAGTGAAAGAATTATTTTTAAGGAGAGTAATGAGAGGGGATGAAATTTTTCCATAATTCCAAAAACAAACTTGCGATAATAGCCCGTTAAACCCAAAAAACCACACAAGATATTAATAGTTTTAGGGCGAGGCCAATTCTGCATAGCTTCAATTTTCTTAGGATCCACCCGTACACCATCCTTGCCGACAATATGACCTAGGTACTCCACTTCCAAGGCTCCAAAGTAACATTTAGATTGTTTGAGGAAAATTTGGTTCTAAGAGAGTAGATGGAGAACTTGATCCACATAGGTGACATGGGATGTCCAAGTTTTACTATAGATGATAATATCATCAAAGAAAAATAACAAAAAATGACGGAGAAAAGGACAAAAGACATGATTTGTGAGACTTTGAAAAGTGGAGGGAGCATTACATAGGCCAAAGGGAATTACCAAGAACTCATAGTGACCCTCATGAGTTCTAAATGTAGTCTTGGGAATGTCTTCCTCTTTCATACGAATGTGGTGGTAGCCAGAATGAGGATCAAGTTTGGTGAAGTATTGAGCACCACTCAAGGAAGCCTGTTGTGATGCCTTGGAACTTATATTATTGTCCCTCATGTTGGAATTGCATGATTAATTCATTAAAATCCATGAGAATAGGTCTGATCGTGCGTAACCATTATGCGCTTAACACAATGTCACAGCCACCCATGTCTATAGAAAACATATGAGATTTCAAGTGATACTGACCAATTTGAAGCCGCACATTTTCACAATATGCTTGACATTTCATGGAACCTCCATTGGCAATCATGATTTGAAAATTATTCATTGCACAGATATAACAATTGATTTATTAGGAAATGCAATGATGAATAAAATTTTGGGTGCTTCCAGTATTAACAAGGATGATGGAATTATGATTCTTAATGTAACCAATTAACTTAAGGGTTTAGGGAGTAGAGAAGCCAGTGAGGGCATTCTGTAAAATCATCAATTCAACTTCTGGTCGATCATAGGGTGGAGTCATATCAATTGGTGGTGGTAGCTCATCCACAGAGGAAACAACTTCCTCCTCTTCAGAAAGATCTTCAGACATGGCCATAAAAATCTTATGTTCCTTACAGTTGTGCCCTAAAAAATATTTTTCATCACAATTACAGAAAGACCCTTGAGTTGGCATTCAACCATTTATGCCTGGGTTAATTTCTATATCTTAAGGGGAGTTGCAGGAGGGAAACGATTTGTGGGTTTAAAGTGAGGATGAACTGATGGTTTTCCAATCTGGGAGGAGACAATCTCTTGTGTTTTCTTGGCTCATTGAGTAGGTTCCAACCAATTCTAAGGGTGTGTCATTATAACATGGGAACAAATTTCATCTTTTAGGCCACTGATAAAGCATTCCCAGAAGAAGGAATCTGACATTCCCTTCATTCTGAAAATCAAGTGCTCAAAGGTGGCGATAAATTCTTCCACTGTCCAAGACTGCTTCAACTTGGTCAAACAACCTAAATGGTGGGTGTTGGAGTCAAAGTGGTCATAAATATCTGCAACAAATTGTCTCCAATCAACATACCCTTGGTGTGCCTTTCTATTCCATTTCCACCATTTCCAGCATTCCAGATCCAAATGTAGGATACTGTAACGAAGTTTGGATAAATCATCAGTAATTCCATGCAAAGAGAAATAATGTTCCATTTGAGTGACCTAACCAGTGGGATTTGAGCCATCAAATTTGTTCACCGTAATTCTAGGAATGTGTAGGTATCGAGGAAGGTGGGTGGAATGAGGACCTCGGAAATGGAAAGAATGAGTGTCTTCCTAATAGGAAGGTTGTTCAGAAGATGTAGGATTCAAGGAGTGGTCCATCAATTGCTTGAGTGTGTCTTTGATTTTTTTTATGTCTTTGATGTTGACATATTGGTCCTGGAGGATCTGATGTTGTCGACACACTCTACAAAAGTGTGTGCTAAAGTATACAGAGGTGGCCTCCAATGAGGAAACACATTTCCTTAATCATTAAGCCCACTCAAATTATACACAATACTAACATTATCATAATATTAAATTTAATATGGTTAAATGATATTCATTCACAAATTTGTATATATAAAATAATATTATAAAGACCAAATTATATCCACTATTTAGAAAAAAATAGTACCCACTGCCACTCAATGTATATAGCAATAGATTTGTAAGTGGGTAATAAACAAGTGCATCATAACCTTGTAAAGTTTTATAATCATATTAATTAGTTTGAAGGACTTTTTGGCATGTTTACATTAAGAAGAAAATAAATATGTTGAATAAATAAATAAATAAGAAACCACGACCACGACTCAAGGGCATCTAAGCCATTAAAATCACCTCGGGATCGCACTCGGCCTAAGCCACACCAACCCTTAACATGGCTGGATTTTTTGTCCCGCAGGTTTGGAACCGGTGACTTTAACATCACGGAGCGCCTTAACAACACACTCCATCACCGACTGTCCTACAACTCGAAAAGAATAAATAAATAAATATTAAAACTAAACAATTTTTGATTTTTTATATAATCATATTAATTAGTTTGAAGAACTTTTTGACATGTGAAGAGAATAAATATGTTTGAAAAAAATTATATATATATATATATATATATATATATATATATATATATATATATATATATATATATATATATCATAATTAAAACTAAACAATTTTTAGTTAGGCTTCACCTTCCATCTATTGACGAAACCATCTTTCATACCCAAGCTTCACCTTCCATCTATTGACTTTGACATGGCCCATCCATTAATACCTCCCTTTATCTATTATGTAGGGGCTTCTCAAAAGCTCCAATCAATGCTGCAAAATCCGAGCTTTGCTTTAAAAGTGTCTTGCAAACGGCTACAGGTGATGCGAGAGTTAGATTTGAATATTTAATATCGAAAGATTTATGGATATATACCAACATAAAATTATCTAAAATGTGTAAAAATTTAAATTTGTGAAAAATATGTATACAAATTTAATTAAAATGTGGAAAAAATAAAATTTATAAAAAATATATGATATCATACCAACAAAAAATTATTTTAAATGTGTAAAACTGAAAATTTGTGAAAAATATGGGCATAAATTTAATTAAAATTAAAATGTACAAAAATTAAAATTTATAAAAAATACGTGAGTAAATGGAAATTGTAAAAATTAAGTTAATAAATGGAGAAATAAATAAATTGTTAAAATATTTAGAAAATCATATTACATACAATCAATTATATTTAACAAATCCAAACCAATCTCTAAAGTAAGCATTAAATTTTATACCCTCTCTTAATGCTTACATCATAAATAACAATATGAAAATCACATAAAAATATTTTTGAACTTTGACCTCTATTTGGTCTGGTTTTCATCAACATTTCTACCCACTCTGAAATCTCATAGACTACACTCTTTCTCAACCATCAAATTTGAGCTACCACTTGATTCATTTAAGATACAATTGCTTCTAATCATCAATGACTGATTTGAATAGTCTAGATATTGAATCATTCTATTGACATACTTCCATTTTCGAAATACATGATCTACCGATGTATTCGCCAATTATCTAGAAAAACAATCTAGATATTGAATGTATCCAAAAGTCAATCATACAACTTGACATTTTTCTCTAACACAAACACACAAAACTAACCTCTAATCGTTGTTCTTGAAGCAATGAAGGGCAACAAAAAACACCAGCTTAGTATGTTCTTATGGCTCTAAAGTACGTATGAACCACCAACTTAAATTATGTTACTATGTTTTATGATTGGTTCTTTGTCAAAACAACTCACAAGCAAGTATTAAACTCTTCAAATATTTCACGACTTCTCTAGATTTGAAGATACATCATCATTATTTATTTCATATTAACATATTTGAACTAATATAAATGTACACTTCTTAATAAAGACCAGTAACCAAAAAATTGATTTCAACAAATATCTTCATGACATAGATCTTCATCATTCTTAATCATTGTGCCATTAATTTGTGGATTATTTTCCAACAATTTAATTTCTTCTTCGATCTATCAATCAGACACTCCTCCAAGGAAGATTCAACACAACAATTTGAATTCTCTCTCAGCACTGTCAATTGGCATTTTCTTGGTGACGACTGTGAAACATAAAAAAAAAAAAACAAGAATTGAATTGCAGACTCTCACACGATGGTTACAAATCCGTGGGTATATACATCTTCAAATGAACCCATCTTATCGTTTTCAAATGGACGATCGACCCCCTCTCAAATTGAAAAAAACAACACCCTTCAAGATGGAAACCACATCATTGTGGCATGCCCTCTGTCAAGTAAGAGCATCTCCTCTCACAAACTATCAGCAAACGAAAATATTTATACAAAACTACACACAAAACAAATCTAATTTACACCTATTCTTCCTACTGTAGATTATTCTCATTTTGTTTTTCTGATATTCCCAGACCCTCCGGTTAAGGAGTTAAGTCCAGAGCAACTAGCTTTGATACCAATTTATAAAACCATATTGCACACACAAAACTATGTATATTTTTATTATTCAATCAAGCATATATTTACACATGAAGTTTTCCCTCAACAACATAACAAACTCATGGGGAAATCTCTCAACCACACATATGTAAATATGATCTTAAAGTTGGAGAAGATATTCCACAACCAACCAGATCTAACAAATACAAACCAATAAGATCTAAAGTAAGCATTAAATCTGACCCCCTCCCTTAATGCTTACATCTCAAATAACAATATTGAAATCACATAAGAATATTTTTGAACATTGATCTCTATCTAGTCTGGTCTTCATCAACATTTTTACCCACTCTGAAATCTCATAGGCTATGTTCTTTCTTGAATATCAAATTCAAGCTACCACTTAATCCATTTAAGATACAATTGCTTCTGACCATCAATGACGTATTTGTTGTATCAATGATTCTTAACATACCTTGAAGAATAGTCTAGATATTGAATCATTCTATTGACATACTTCCATCTTCGAAGTACATGGTATGTTGTTGTATTCTCCAATTATCTAGGAAAGAAGTCTAGATATCGAATGTATCCAGTAGTCAATCATACAACTTGACATTTTTCACATACACAAACACACAAAGATAACCTATAGTAGTTACTCTTGGAGCAATGAAGGACAACAAGAAACACCATATTATAAAAGATTGTAGACATAATCAAATCAATGATATGTTCTTATGGCACCAAAATAAATACGAACCACCAACTTAAATTGATGATGATGATGATGATGATTAACATCCACTAAGACCTAATTGGTCTATCGCACCTTATGTTACTATGTTCTATGATTGGTTCTTTGTCAAAAAAACTCACAAGAACGTAAACTCTTCAAATCTTTCATGATTTCTCCTCTAGCTTTGAATATACATCATCATTATTTTTTTCATACTAACATATTTTCACTAATATAAATGTACTCTTCTCAATAAGAACCAGTAACCAAAAAAATATTTCAACAAAATATCTTCATGAGCTAGAGCTTTGTCATTCTTAATCGGTGTGTTATTGATTTGTGGTTTCTCTTCCAGCAGTTTAATTTCTCCTTCAATCTATCAATCAGACGCTCCTCCAAGGCATATTTAACACAACAACTTGAGTTATCCCTTAGCACTATCAATTGGAATTTTCTTGGTGACGACTGTGTAATATAAACAAAACAGGAATTGAATTGCAGACTCCCACTTTATTGATCTCAAAAAATTAAAATGTTTGAAAAAAAAAAATTGTAACCCATCTCCCAATTAAATATTGGAATCCTATTATTGATGGATGAAATGAATTCCAACTACCATTCCAATGCAATGAAAAACTTGACAAACATATTCTAACAAAAGCATGATACATTCTACAAAACAAATTAGAAATTGAAAACCCATAGAATTCGAAGGCAGAAAAAATTGGAAAATAAACAAAGATGAAATGTCTCTAATTTGAATAAAGATGGAATCAATCTAAAAGAAATTAGGCATTCCAACCAATGCTTCCAAATTAAAATGATGGAGCCTATTCATAAATGAAGACTTCATTTAAAAAGACCAAACCAAATTGAGCAAAGAAGTCCAAAATGTCAATAATGTTAGAAAAGTAGGTAAATGGATAAAATAAGAAATAGGAAAGTAGTAATATAAATAATAATCTCCAAAGTAAGAAATCTAGAATCTTCTCATATAATTGCCAAGCATTTTTTTTTGAAGAAAGGTCTTAAGTTAAGATTGATACCAATTATTACCCCTCCTCGTAGCAGGGGTACTAACATGTATCTTAATAAGCGGGACAATTTGGTAGCATTCTTATTTTTGGATAATTTGCACATTTTTCAAGGCATATAACGTCTTTGAAGGCCATGACCACACCTCTGGGAGAACTTTGGAGATATTTGTGCACATTTGGACTTCATCCACACATTCCAGGTGAAAAACTCTTGAAAAATTGCCCCTATGGATCATTGTTTGGCATTGTTTTTCGCCTATTTATGAGGGAAGACCTGTACATAGACAATTTTGACAGCCGTTTGGGTTTATTTCATACTTGAGGGGTCACTTGGGTGATGTGTCACCTTGAAGAATATGACATGGAAATCACTTAGATGATGTGGAGGTATCATGAAGTTTAAAGGGATAAACATGAGGGCCAATACCTTCTATTTTGACGTCAATATAGATTTGGAGGGTTTTATGACCTATTTTTGGGCTTGGTAAGTCACTTCTATGCCTTGTGTAGGTCCCTTTTTACCCAAGGTATGAATGTGAGAAATCGTTTGAGGCAAATTACTTGAGGGCATTGGGGTATTATTTTTGATAATTTATGGAGTTGTTTTATAGGAGTCGACCCCATATGAAGGATTCATTTTTATTTAAACTTTGGGAGGAAAAAAATTCATTTTAAGGAGGAGGAAGTTGACCACATACACTTGTTAAGGGGGACTTTGGAGGTCAATATGGCATTTTGAGACACAATTTTTTTTTTTTTTTTAAGGAGAAATCATCACCTTAGGGATTTTATTTCAATTTTACCATTGTACATGTGTAACTTGACCATTTTTATTTTAATGTGTTTTAGGTTGCTTAGTTACAATTTTGATTTTTTAGGCTAAAATTAGGGAATCACATGAGAAATTAATATTTTATTGTAAAATAGGGTTAGCATCTTCTATATAAAGAAATGCACCTCTTCAATTTCACTCATGGTTGGATAATTTGGAGCTCTCACATTTTAGAGCTCAACCAACATTTTTAGTGTTAAGGATTCTTTCTTTGTGATCAATGTTGTCAACTCTTGAATATTTTCCTACTTGGTTTTATTTGGTGCATGAAGATTTGGTGGAATTTATCAAGTCATCTATTAATCCTTGAAAATCAAGTCATTAAGGAGTTATCAACTACTTTGGAGGAAGATTTTAGGCTTGTTCTCATTCTTCCTTTCTATTTGGTGAGTATTTGAAACTATGTTATGTTTTTCCTTGTGGTTCCTTGGTTGAAGTATTAAATCACTTTCATCAAGTCATATTTGGTTTTGATGTTAAAGGTCATTCCCGTGAGGACACACTTCTTGTATATGTTGAGTCCATTGTTGATTCGTTTGGGTGAGGAATTACTTCAAATTTGTGGTGTTAGTCTCAAACCCTAATCCTTTAAGATAATAATCCAACTCCCTGGAGAGTTTCTTTCTTGACCTCATTTACCATTTGATTCACCTTAACTCCATTTCCTTAATTGGACTTGGCAGATCTCTTGATTTCCTTCCCATCACTTTTCTAAAAACCTTAAAAACTCCAAACCCCATTTTACTAAGGCTACTCTCAATGTCACCTTCTCCTTCATTGCTTGGTCTTAATAATATTAATAGGGAATATCCCCCTTGAGCCAGAGGAGCCTAAAGTAGAAGAGGATAGGTTGTTGAGTGATAGTGGTGGCTCTCCTAGAGGTTTCCCTTCGACTGTACCTTGTGGATTAGGGCTTTCATCAATAAGTACGATCTTGGCGGTAACATTTTTGGCATATGCAATATGACCTCAATTTTTGTGAATACCTATCTATATCTTTGTTTTGGAAGTTATTTTTCTATAGGCTACATAAATCAATTGTTGATGAAACTACAAAAATAGATAGAGTCGACTATGCACATTTCAAACATATAGTTTTTTTTTAAATCAATATTGTTTACTATTTTTAATATATTTTTATTTCTTCTATAACTTTTTGTTGTCTTAACCATTTCTAAAATGAGTTATAAGTGGCACTGGAAGAGACTCATATCTACGATCTAAAAAATAAATTCTTTTGATCACGGAAGGCCATATTGACTTTCATAATATATATATATATATATATAGATAGATAGATAGATAGATAGATAGATAGATAGATAGATAGATATAATATAATAAATTTTCAATGAATATACAACACTATAAGAATGGGTTCTCTATAGTCATACAAGTTTTTTCTCATAACATATATCTTATATTTTTTTCATAACATAATAGTGTTATAAAAAATCAAATCTCACATAGTTATTCACAATTTCTATGAATAAAAGTTGTATATTCCATCTCCAAGTTAACGGATTGTTGTTTTTTCATGTTTACATTACCGGTCATGAGAGACCATCACTAGCTTGCACATGCTTTCAACTGTGGACCATCTCGTTACCTTTAGGATCATTGCAGAGGAGTTCTGCAATACTAAAACCAATCTTTTTTGTTGTTTTGTTGACTTTAGAAAAGATTTTGACATGGTTCCTAGGAAAAACCTTTGGAATAGGTTGGAAGAGATAAAAGTGCCTCTCGAGTTGAGAKTTGTTGCAATAATGATGTATGAGAATGTTATTACTAAGTTTAAAAACATTGAGGGCTGGTCAAAAGAGATTAACTGCAATATCAGAGTCAAACAAGGTTGTCCCTTGTCCCCTACCCTTTTTGGCATATACATTGACTGGAAAAAGCAGGTTGTGTTGGCCCTACTCTCACTAGTATAGTCATCAATCTTCTTCTTTATGTTGATGATATCGTTCTTATGGCAAGGAGTCCCCATGATCTTGAAAACCAACTAAGAATCCTCAAGGATTTTTCCTCCAATATGGGTATGACTGTTAATACTAATAAGACTAAGGTCATGATTATTAAATCCAATAAGATCCCTTATGATACTTTTGTATATGACAACAATAACTTGGGGGAAGTGACTTCATACAAATATATTGGAATTGATATTCACCACAAGCTCAATTGGAATTATAGCATTGAGAAAATGATTATTGGGGGATGAAAATCTTATTATGGGCTTGAAAACAATTGTAAATCAACTGATCTTTGGGTTTGGGATAAGAAAAAACTCCTCTTTGAGACTCTTGTTACACCTGTTATTATTTATGGATGTGAAGTCTGGGGCTGTAGTATCTCTCGTGAATCCTGGAGAAAGATGGAGAAAATACTAAAGAATTTTATAACATATAATCTCAAAATTAAAAGAAATACACCCTATCCCATCCTCCTCTTAGAAACAAGCCTCTCCCCCATTAAGAGCATGGCTACGACTAGATACCTAATGTATAAGAACAAGTTAAACAACATGGAAGACAAGAGACTACCTAAAATTGCTGCAAAATCAAGTCATAACCACCATCGACTCAAGCGAGGATGGCATAAAAACGCTCGGTCTTGGCTAAGCTACTAGGGAATCATGGAAGAAACCATTTTGCAGAATAAAGATACTATTAAAAAAAACATCAAATCAAAATTTAAGGAGAAAATGTGGTGTGATAAAGATTTAGAGGAAAAAAGAAAATTAAGGTATTATAAAGATGTAATCAACCCTAATCTAGAAGATCAAAATTATCTATTTGTTTTGCCAAGTGTAAAAAAAATAAAATAAGCATTGCTAAGATAAGAACAAATTCTCACGAGCTCCATAGTGAAACTGGGCGTTGGTCAATTCCTAAAACGCCATGGAATGAAAAAGTGTGTCACCTTTGTGACACTAAGAAGGTTGAAGATGAAAAACACATTCTCTTAGATTGTCTAGCCTATACCCATATTAGATCTCATTTTCAAAATATTTATCACACTACCAACCTTCCTAACCTCTTAACTCAACAAAAGTATGGTGATCTTGGAAAGCTTCTCTTAATGCTTTTCGAAGTAATCACTTACCCTCTTAAGGTATGATAAACCAATTCAATCTTAGTGGACGTTAATCATCATCATCATCAGCTTATTATCCATCACATTATCTATACAACATCAAAATGGTTAAACAGAGCATGAGCTAACTTAAAAATATTAAAAGAAATATAAATTTAATTTAATTTACATTTAAAAAATTATCAATTAAAATAAAAAATAAAAAAACATTTAAATTAGTTATATTGATTTATTTTATTATAATTTATAATTATTTAGATTATTTTTTAATAATTTTATTATTATTAATTATTTATATGTATTTAAATTTAAATTTATTAATATTAATGATTATTATTAACTTACACTAAAACAAATCATTATTATTAACTTTTAGAGATTCATTTCCTCACTAAGTAAATATATTTACTATTATCAATGCTATAACTAACCTTATAATCATTAAAACGGATAACTTGCAATAACTAACTTATAATCATTAAGATTTATAACTTGAAAAAGAGAATACCTATTACCATAATTCTTATTAAGATTTTATATATCTTCATCAAAAATATATATATAATTAAATACATCCAAACTTAACTCAATTATCTGTTAACGCATCGAAAAGGCACACAGCAAAGCAAAGCCCTCGTGGACTTTGGTGAGTGTCCAACGGGCAAATGCACATTTAGATAAGGATGACCTGTGTACACCATTAAATCATTCACCGGGCACTCAAGCTTGCTTCCCAAATATGTTAAAAGATCAAATATTTTTTTTTAATACGATGATTTGTGGTGAAAAAAAAATATATATATTCTTCAAAACTGGTTAATATTCTTGGAATTTTTGAAACTAGGTTTGGAATTTTTGAAACTAGGTTTGGAATTTCAAATTTACCCACCATGTTAAGAAAAAATTTAATAATGGTTAATTTATTTTGATAACTGTTATTTCAAAATTTTACTTGGAATTATAAATGTCAAAATATTTTGTATATTATATCTGTTATAAATTTTATGCTGAACAAATCCAATTTTCAAGCTTCAACTTTTTACCTGGAATTATAAATGTACTTGGAAATCACACTCACAAAGCAAAGTTAGAAGCTGAAGCTAAGAAGACCTAGACTGAAATTTGGAATTTAAAAGTACTTACAACAGATTTTAACAAGAAATCTAAACAGATATTCTTAGTATTTTGATCTATCAATAATAACCTGTAGGGTTCAAATAAAAAATATGTCATGTGGGAAGTCAAATTCCAAGCTTGATTGGAATCACCTTTTATGATAATCTTCTTTGAAACTCTTGCACGTTTTTCAAATAGCTTTGTGGTGAAACCTGGACCTCAAGTAATGTTACCAATGATTTAAATGATAAAAATAGCTACTACACATTTCCGAGAAATTATGGTGGAATTCCCTAGTAGAATCAGTAAAGCAAAGGTTATATTTTTTTTTCGTTAACTCAGGGGCATCTAAGCCGTCAAAATCACCCGGGGATCGCACCCGGCCTGAGCCACACCAACCCTTAACATGGTTGGATTTTTTGTCCCTACAGATTTGGAACCGGTGACTTTAACATCACGGAGTGGCTTAACAACACAATCCGTCACCAACTGTCCTACACCTGGAAGACTAGAGCAAAGGCTATATTAATATACAGCGCACAGAGAGATTAATTAATTGGTGACTGAAAAGAAACAGCTGCTGTTGAAATGGCTTCCACTTCAGTTGTTGTTATAACTATCTCCATTATATGTTTTAGTTTTATAGCAGCAGATAGCGTAGCAGGAGGTAGTATCTTAAAAATTCTGCCAATTAGTTTCGGTTGTAGTTTTGTATTCCCTTAATATTCTCATGATTGATCTAGTGATATTGGCATTGCAGGTTTAGGTCATAATAATTTTGTATTTCCCTTGTTATCTCAAAGATTGATTTAATGACATTGGCGTTGCAGGTGAAGGTCATTCAATTCCTGAGCCTCAGGAATTTGATGAAAAAATGAGGTCCATGACGACTGTGGAGGCCAATGTTACAGGAGAAGAGCATATGCCTGCACCTGCCGAAGTAGAAACGTCCAATAAGTGGTGGATTCGTTGGAAATGTCTGTATTGCGCAATTACGCTGTGTCAGCCGAATAAATGCTTGACTTGTTGTCCTCCTGACCGTCGTGAATGATGGTGTATTCACTGGTTATTGCTTGAAATCCTCCTTTCCCTGAACGATGGATAGTGACATGGGATTTTCAAATAAAGTCACTATTTTCACGATTGAAATAAGGGAAAGGATTTTCACTTGCTTTTTTATTATATTTTGATTGATTTGGCCATAGTTTTTTTTCAATTTGCAATTTAACAGTAGTATTTAATAGTTTTTTGGGGGTTGGTTAGCTGTTATATGAAATGGTTTTTTTCACCTAATCATATAAATTTACATGAATCATTATTTTTTTATTATTCAATGGTTTTTTTCACCGACCATATAAATTTACATGAATCACTATTTTTTATTATTCAAAATCTCTTTCTGAATGTAGAAATAGATTCAGCTGCTGAAAAACTCTTGGGGCACAGGGATTATACAGAAATAATCACACTGATTAATTAATGAATAAGGATGTCATTATGTTTTTATGTGTGCAATTAATTAATTAAATTGTAGGAGTAATTAATTAAGTTAGAGGAGGTCACTTAAGTTTAGTAAAGCTAAACTGAATTGTGCTAATGTTATTATGCCAATATTGAAACATCACTTGATCATTTTCTTAATTTTTATAAACTCAAAAATTCCTAATAATTTTCTTTTCTTCTCCTATAAATCAATAATTTTCATAAACCTTATCGCAAATTAAAAAAAATTACACTTAAATTTCCTAAAACTAAAATACATTTTGCTATATTTATAAGTCAACTATAAAACATTCCTTTACCTTTTTCTAGATTTCCATAACCTCAAAAATTCCCTATCATTCCCTTGTCCTGCAAATCAATGTAAAATAACTATGAATCCAGTTATTTCAAATGTTTCCAAATAGATTTGGTTTATTTTATTTCAAATGCTTCCAAATTTATTTTATTACAAGTTACAATTATTATAATATTTTTTTAATAACACTTTTTTATTATTAATTATTTATATATAATTCAATTTGTTTAAATTTTAGTTTATTAATATTATTACTCTATTCCATTACTTAAGTTATAGATGTATTTTCTACTAAGTAGATGTACATTTTTCACTATTCTCAATGCAATAATTAATTATTTATAATCATTAAAACTTCTAACTTGAAAATAAAATAACTTGAACTTGCGTGTACACATATTACATAGATCCACATTATTTGAGCAACAACAGAAGTGAAATACACTGAATGAGTAGTGAATTGAAATCCATGAATGAATTACTGGATATAAACAAATGTATAACATTACAAGTTTTATAAGAAAGGCGCTGGAAAACCCTAACATTGTTGCAGAATATTATGTTAGTATAATAAGAAGCTTCGGTAATTATACCTTTTTGGTATCTTCCACGTGATCGATCCAGTCATGGATCATGAACTGAATCCAGGAGGCAGCAAGCATGTTGAATTGTTTGCCTGTATCTATTATTTCTCTCCGATTAAGCAGCTTGGTAGCAACAACCATGGGATCTGGCCTGAGCAACTGTTCACACAACAATTTCTCATAAAAAAAAACTGTGAATATAATAACTTAATCTGAATTTATTGAAAATAATGGTACAGTAGAAAAGGGGAGCTTCCTGGATGTAGAACAGTTAGTGATGGAGTGAGTATACTATTAAGGCATGTTATGTGAAGTCACTGGTTCGAAATCCTCTACATGACTTGTATACCCAATTGACATAGGTGGGTTATAGTAGTATTAATGGGATAACACAACCTCTTATCACGGAGTAAGTGCTAGACTAGTTACTGATTTCCCCAGTCAACAAAAAATATACATAAAGAGTAGAGTCCCAAGGAAGGGTAGAGTCCCAGAGAGAGTCCTAGAAGTGTAAATCAATTAACTATAGAGTGTACTGTTAAGACACTCCTTGTAACTTTCCTTGTAACTTAGCTTGTTTGAACCTTTGCAAAGCCATGTGCATGTAGCTGGTTTGAACCTTTGCAAAGCCATGTGCATGTAGCTGGTTTAAACCCTTGCAAAAGCCATGTTAATATAATAACAGTAGAAAAGGGGAGCTTCCTGGATGTAGAACAGTTAGTGATGGAGTGAGTATACTGTTAAGGCATGTTATGTGAAGTCATTGGTTCGAAATCCTCTACATGACTTGTATACCCAATTGACATAGGTGGGTTATAGTGGTAGTAATGGGATAACACAACCTCTTATCACTGAGTAAGTGCTAGACTAGTTACTGATTTCCCCAGTCAACAAAAAATATACATAAAGAGTAGAGTCCCAAGGAAGGGTAGAGTCACAGAAAAAGTCCTAGAAGTGTAAATCAATTAACTATAGAGTGTACTGTTAAGACACTCCTTGTAACTTTCCTTGTAACTTAGCTTGTTTGAACCTTTGCAAAGCCATGTGCATGTAGCTGGTTTGAACCTTTGCAAAGCCATGTGCATGTAGCTGGTTTGAACCCTTGCAAAAGCCATGTGCCATCATCGAGATTATACTGATAGTAGTCAGTACTACTAATTGCCCGCAGTTGCCAATTCAGCCAGATTAAAAAAAAAAAAATAGAGAGAGTAATTACCTGATCCTTTTGAAGAGAAGGCATCATATTTCGTCCAAAAAATGTTTCTTCGCTTCCTGCTTCCAGATTGAAGGGATCATTGTACGTTCCGTCAGCTGTTCTGTATGGATAATCGAATGGATTATATCTTACACCCGCTGGTGTAGCTCCCACGTTGATAAGATTATAACGCT
>ML781679.1:272243-283636 GCA_009831015.1 Picea engelmannii | reverse complement strand
GCATGAAAAAAAATAAAAGAACCTCACCCATGGCGTTAAACCCAGGAACAGGAAAAATAAAAATAAATGAAACCCTGCCCAGGCATAGGAAAAAAATAAAAGAACGCCCGGCAGGCAGTTAAAACCCCATATTACAGTAAATAAATAATCGATCATTATTATCAAGTTAATCTTACTAATCAATCATAAAATCTTAATTTTTAATTTCTTGTGAGAACGAACAGTATTCAAGACATATTATGCCCATATAAACTATATTTGAGATAAAAAATCATTAAATTTGAAAATTGTCAAATAAAAATGGAATTTTTACTTTCAACATAGTTTTAAATGAATTTTACCACATTTAAAGCAAAACAAAATTTAACATAGAAAATTTTTCACTTTCAACATAGTTTTGAATGAGTTTTAACCACATTTAAATCAAAATTTAACCAAATTTAAATAAAAAAACAGAGCAGTATAAGCGATAAGTTCAGGTAAAGGGAAAAAAACACATTTCTGATACGTAAAATGTATACATAGATATAGCTAAAAGCTGACCTTGCTGTTCTCTGTTAGATTGCCGCCTGAAATTAGGTTAAGATGAGGATTTAGGCAATCTCCTTGCTAATGTTTAGTTAGATTGGCTGAACTTATAATTACTTTAAAGATGCAGATTTAGGCAATCTAGGCAATCTCCGGTTCTGAATCCATGCTTCCACTTGACAGACTGATGAAGCAATAAACTAGAAATTGGTAATTGAGATGATGAAGCAATAAACTAGAAATTGGTAATTGAGAGAATGGATTAGTAGGCTGAGAGTAGACCTAATGAAGCTCGCTCGATTGATCCTTGGACAAAGTGATATTTTTCCTGGGCGTCCTAATAATGCGGAGTTTTTCCAAGGCATTTGAGATGGTCATAATATGAAATTAAAGTTGTTTAGACTTCCACACTCCATAAAAAAGAATGTCTTAGACATTTCAAATTTGGAATGAGGTAATTAATCATGTAAATGTGACAATAAAATTTTTCACAGATATTAATTTTTGTTAATCATTTAAACTTGGTAATCATATGGTCTTACATTAATTTCTTAATATGATTAGGTAAATGTGAAAAGTAAACAGGTTAAAAGGTTAAAGGATGCATTCAAAAAATGTAAGGAAGTTATGAACAATAAATTATATTCATTGATTTGAGAGGACTACGAAGAATATGCTAGTATCTTTTATTGTTAGCCATCCAATTAAGTTTTTAGATTAAAAGATCATTAATTATGCACATTGTCAATAAGTGTTTTGTTATACATTTTTCAAACTAGCTTTTCCATTTATGTTTACAGTTATACTTTTTCCAAACTCATTCTTCCATTTAATCTGTGGAGGAGGGTAAGTGGCAACCAGGCCTGAAATTTCAAACTTACCCAACTTGTCAAGAGAAATTTTATCCATTTTATCCAGAATCATAAATATCAAAATATTTTATATATTATGTGTAAATTTGAAGTTCATAGTATTTTGATCTATATCAATTGGTATTTTGATCTTTGTGAATAATAAGTGTGAAGTTTTTTATCCACATGTCAAATATTGGTTCAAATAAAAAAAGGTCATGTCAAATTCCAGGCATGTTGAAGATAGGTTTTCTATATTCTCATTTGGGTGATCCAATTTATGAAATTCATTATTAAATCTATGGAAATTACATATTCGAAAGAGCAACCTGTAAATTTTTACTATAGTTGAATTATACAATCTATATATAATCCTTATTACACTAAGATTCTGGTTATATAATTTATATATTTAATACGTATAATTTCATAAAATTTAAAGATTTTATTGTTTTATTGGATTAGTTTTATGCACTTTGGGGAAATCTGGTTGAGAACATTAAAGAATAAGTCTGGCAAGATTAAGAAAACAAACCTATCACTTTAATATTCCCAACAAATCTGAAAAAAATATAAGGGTCACCTTATACGGCTGTCATGTCCGAGTACAAATTTCCTACCCCAAATGTCTTGACACTATTTATCACTTGATTGCATCGACGTATGTGTTAGTCACATTAATGATTCAGTGCCCACCAATATAATGTTTGAATAAAACGTCTATTCACTTTCTACAGACAATGATCCACGTATGTATCTCATATTAATGCAAACCCCACAGATATAATGTTGGAATAAGACATCTCTCTACTTTGCAGCGACTGTAAATTAAGTCATGCATCAAGGCTGAGCATAATATAATCAGCCCTTTGAGTGTAAGGCTGAGTGTAATATACCCAGCCTTTCCAAAGTCCACATTATCACGATGTTAGATAGCTTAACTTTTGTCTTTTGTACTTAGACTTTGAATAATCTCTGGCTACCTAGGTATATATGTGTTAATGTTCCATATTTTTAGTTTATGGAGGTGTTAGTGTTTTGTTAATATCTTTTTTATTTTTTAATATACAGTTAATTAGTGTTAATTGTAAGTTTACGTAGATATCCTTATTTGCAATGTCATTTATGTTAAAAGAGATTTAAATGGCTTATCAGTGCATAAAAGTTACTTGGAGTAGTTTCATTTTGATTGTTTCAACATTTCAAGTGATTATTAAAACAGATTGGTTTTATTTTCATATTTTGGTAAAAAAATAAGAATATAGCCACAACTATTGCATAAATACTTTAAAATATTGAATCACTAATATCTCAATCATGAAATCTTCAACTTGGAAATTTTTGTTTTTGAAATATGGATATTTTGGTAGAGATTTCATATTTTTAAATTGTTTTCTACAATTATTCTCAAAAAAATCTCAAAAATTAATGTGTCATTCTTTTCAATGTACAATGAAAGTAAAATCAACTTGCTCTAATACCACTTGCAGTGTCCCAATAATGAAAATGGAAACTACTCTATCATTAAATAACAATGAAATAAAAGAAGCATAAAAAGTGCTTTGGTGCACATGCTGTTAAAACTCTAATCATAAGTTAGTTGGTTTAGTTGGTTTACCTAACTGTTATACAGTTACATAACAGTTATGGTCTTCTTGTATTATATATGTACGTCTATGTATATGATTTTTGAAGCATTGATGAATATAGAGTATGCCTTTTCTGCTAGTATTTATTTATCTTTGTTCATCATGGTTTCTTAATTGCTTGAGTTATTTTCATTATGTTTCTGTTGTTTTCTTCATTATGAATCTAACAATGGTATCACAACATTGTGATGCCTATGACCTATGAAGGAGTTCCTACTTAGAGGAGTGAGAGTTGTTGAGCCGCATGAGAACCATGGATCGTTTGGAAAAGAAGAACTCGGAGTTTTCCAAAACCCTAGGCACGGATTGATGAGTGAAGGCCCAAAATTTCAATTTCAATGTCGATTCAATTTCTGGATATATTTTTATTATAGTAGAAGTTTTATTATTTAAATTTTTTTGAAGGAGTCGATGGAATTTGTAACCATGATCCATGCCATGTTTTTTCCTTCAAAGCTTACATAAAAAGGAAGAGTCGATGACAAACCAGACCCAGAAGGAAAGGAGGATATCGAATGACTCTCAACATTGACCGCACCAGTCTATGTATGATTCTGATTTTTTGTTTTGGCATCACAGTCCTTTAGATTTTCCACGAATCCTAGTGAATAGCCATAGTCTGCAAGAAGTTCGAGATCGCACAACCGCCTGTTCAAGCAACAACATGTCGAGATCTCATCAGGTGAAAGGAATGACATAATGAAAACAATGACGTCCTCTGATATGTTATCGAGGGTTGTAAAAGGAGAAGAATTCGGATCATCTGAGATTTTTTTCTTCTGCACTAGGGGGAGAAATTTGGGTTTTCTTACCTGGAGTTTTTGGCTTCTAAGGTCGATGGTTCAATCCGCCGGATTCGACATTGGTTGATCTTTGAGAAGCTCTGCCAAGGAACATTCTAGGCAAGCCTGAGTCATCCTACTCCATTTTTCTCAAACCAGGATATCGTCTGTAGAGTGGTTTTGCCTGTAAAGCAATTTTGAATGGTTGTTGTAAAACCGCTAATGAATTGTAATTTCACTGACTGGTTGTACTACCTCATCCTCATTTTCGATATTTTAAGTTATAAGGGTTTCTTTTAGTAGAGGAGTTATAAGACCTATTGTTAAGAGCATTTGTTAGTATGATTTTTGTAATGGAGTTATAAGGTTTTGTGTGGAGGCATTTTCTCCATTATTGTACTTGAAGTTATAAGGGTGTTAAAGAGTGTTTGTAAATGTGTTATAAGGAGTTTTTGGAAGTTATAAGTCGTCTTTGACCTACCCGAAATTGAATAAGGGGGTCTTAGGATCTTTGTGTGCGTCTAAGTCATTGGTTATCCTGTAGTTTTTTTAGTAGCATTCATACAAGGAACGATTTCTCTTCGCATGCACAACAAGATACATAATTGAACTTTGTGGCATCAACATACCAACAGATGGCAAGAATTGAAGAAATATTTACAGTATTGCACACATTAATTAACTCAACTACGGAATTTACAATTGCAATAAACAAGTGCACCCTCAGCACAGTGATTACTTGTTTACAAGTAATGCACAAGAAGATTGATATGTTCAAAGAAATATTTACAGTATTTCACACATTAATTAACTCAACTACGATATCTACAATTGCAATAAACAAGTGCACCCTCAGCACAGTGATTACTTGTTTACAAGTAACGCACAAGAAGATTGATATGTTCAAACTTCAAAACAAGTTGTTGTATGATGAGTTAAGTTTGCTTCGACACCAACAATGTGATTTTAACAAACACAATGACATCAAGGATGAGAATGAAGACACTCAGTTGATTAGTGATGAAATTCATAAACATGAAGATCAGTTAGATGAAGTCCCTATGTCAGAAAAAGTTGTGGATAAATGTATTGTTCAACCATGGGAAGAATTACGATTTAAACGAAATCGATATGGACTAGGATATGTAAAGGATGCTAACAACATTTTTCATATTCCTAATTATTGTGAACATGTTTGCTTTGTGAGTGGAGATTTTTTGAATGATGATAAGAGGACAAAGCTTGAGGATATTGGTAAGGAATAGGTACAGGATATTGTTGATGAAGATGTTGTTACAGATATTTCAGATCATGATAATAAGTCAAATAAAGAACCCATACAGTGCAAACACTGTCATCGGTTTGGCCATGATAAGTCAAACTATTTTGATCTTCACCCATGTAGACGTTGTGGAAAGACAAATCACCTCTCAGTAAGGTGCCAAAAGCACAAGAGGAAATAACTTCATTTTGAATGGTTAGAGAATTGGCGTTGGCGTTTGGAAGCCAATTTATTAGAGCAGTCTTATCGCCGGAGTTATACACAAGTACAGTCGTACTTGATTAGAGATATTTCTACAGTTGATGGACATGAATGTTTTTCAAGATTTGATGATTTAGGGTATGATTGGGGCCCAGTTGATGTAGTCTTCTGAGTTGAAGATCGAGTCTTCAGACTCCGCCGGAAGACAACTTGATGTGTTGGATGTCTTCTTGGCCATACTTGCGAGTGACGGCCAAGGGAATTGGAACCACTTGTTCCTGATAGGGGGGAAATCTAGTTGAGTCAGGTTCCAAGTTTGATTTTGAGTCAGGTTCCCAATTTGATTTAGAGCCTGTGAACAAATGATCAAGTATGCAACCTAGTTCTTGGTATGCAGTCTTGTTCCTATACACATTGTTCTTGATAGTTTGTGGTCAGCTTAAAACCACCAATTGAGTAGAAGACATGAATTTATGCTTGTTATATTTTCATATTTTTGAGCCTTGAGCTCTTGTTAGTTTATGGTCAACTTAAAACCATGCCATTTAGTAGAAGACATCAACTTCTGCTAGATATTCGGTTTGTAGTTATCTCGAAACCACCAAATGAGTTTGTGGTCACCCTTAAACCACCAATTTAGTAGAAGACATAAGCTTCTGGTATTTTTTCAAAGTTTAGAGAGCATCTTCAATCAATCCTTTGAATATTCGCTTGACACATGTGATTGTCAAGTAGTGGCAGTTTTTCACGCAAGAACGAACTTATGATTAAGGGGGGATGTTAAAACTCTAATCATAAGTTAGTTGGTTTAGTTGGTTTACCTAACTATTATACAGTTACATAATAGTTATGGTCTTCTTGTATTATATATGTACATCTATGTACATGATTTTTGAAGCATTGATGAATATAGAGTATGCCTTTTCTGTCAGTATTTATTTATCTCTGTTCATCATGGTTTTTTAATTGCTTGAGTTATTTTCATTATGTTTCTGCTATTTTCTTCATTATGAATCTAACACATGCAACAAAGGGTTGAAATTCACTTGGAAATCCTAAATAATAGACCATGTAAATAATATTATAAATGAGTAATATATATTTTTTGATATAAGTGGGGAAAGACCTAAAACAACTTTTGATTGTCTAAAAGATTATTTTTGGAACCTAACGAAACAGGTTAATGACCTAAGAAACAAAGGCATATGGCAAGAATACAAGTTTTCCCCCTTACAAACCACCAATGTGTTATTTTAGGTGGCATAGTTTTCCTTGAATAACATTTGTGGATAGCATCTAGTGCTAGTTATCCTCAGTGCCAGTTGAAAACTATTATAATAACAGCTCTCCACTAACATATGGGTGAGTCATTAATGCATATAGCTAACACCTTGGTGAGTCATTAATACATATAATAACACCTTTCCACGAACACTGAATTAGTTTATAGTCACTAAAAAGTGGATAGATATGCCAATAAAGGACTAGGTTTTCAAATGTTTCTTAAATTTTGTTGAAAAAATTATAATGGTGAGCATAGATACTAATAGTCTTTTCACTACTAAGAGCTTAGATGTATGAAATGAGTAGTTTCAATTTGATTATTGGGATACTTAAGTGGGTATTAGGGTAAGTTAATCTTACTTTTATTATGCATTAAAAAGAAAAGTAAAATAAAAATAAAAATTGTGTTACTCAATATTTTTTAGACTTTGTAAAAATAATAATAGAAAACAAATTACATATATGAAATATGTGCATTTAAAAAAAAAAATCACTCAATTTGAAGAATTGATGATTAATATATTAGAGATTCAATATCATTTATTTATTTTTACGATATTTGTGTTACTTTTGTGGCTATATTCTTGGTATTTTTTACTAAGTTATCAAAAGAACTTCTAGAGTTTGATTTTCCCATTGAAAACACATCTTAACTTCAAAAACATTTATTATATATTAGACCTATATTTTTTTAAATAATTAGAGAGACATCGATATTATACCTTCTTATCTGTTTATCTGTTTTAATTAAAAGAACTTCTAGAGTTTGATTTTCCCATTGAAAACACATCTTAACTTCAAAAACATTTATTATATATTAGACCTATATTTTTTTAATTATTAGAGAGACATCGATATTATACCTTCTCATCTGTTTATCTGTTTTAATTATTAGAGGGACATCGACATTATACCTTCTTTTGCATGTATTAATCTATATGATTAAGCTATTTGTTGTACGATGTTACTAAGCTATTAATATACTCATCCTCTCCATCGTCCACATTATCACGATGTTAGATAGCTTAAGTCTGGTCTCTTGTACTTAGAGTGTGAATAATCTCGAGCTGTTTAGATATATTTGTGTATTTTTAGTGATTTATGATAGAAATGAATTAAAAAAGTTAACTTCCTAACTTTTGGTGAAGTGGGGTGTTAGTGTTTTGTAAATGTGCTTTTTCATTTTTCAATATACCTAACTAGTGTTAGTTGTAAGCTCGCATAAACATCTTAATTTATTCAATTGTAACAACTATCATTGGTTAAGGTTGAGCCTCTTCTCGTTGTTATATAAATCATTTTCATTTTCCTTGTATTGAATAACAAATAACATATATATATTTGTTGTTTTGATTTATAAAGTCTAGACTCATTATTTCTACACTATCCATTTTCTCTATTTCTTGTTTTCTTGTCTTTTTTGTTAAAATATATTTAAATGAGTTACGAATGTATAAATGTTCTTTGGAGTAATTCCAATTTGGTATTAAAACAAGTTTATTTTATTTTTATTGTGAATTAGAAAGAAGAAAAAAAAGAAAAATTTATTATGATGTTTATTAATTTTTTTATTTTTTTTAAGAATAATTGCAAAAAACAAATTACACATATGATGCAAAAATATGTATTTCAACATCAAAAAAATTTAATTTAAAGGTTTGATGATTGAGATATTGAAGATTCAATATTTTTTTATTTTTTTTAATGAATAATAGAAAAAAAATTACATATATGAAATCTCAACAAAAATATGTGTTTAAAAACAAAATTGTTTAATTCAAAGGTTTGATGATTAAGATATTAGAGATTCAATATTATTGGTTTTAAGGGTATTTATGTTACACTTGTGGCTAGATACTTTTGAGTTTTTTAACCAATGCATCAAAATAACTTCTCACTTTTGATTTTCTCATTGAAAAGTTCTTTCAAAAATATTTATTATATGTGCAATTTAATCATTATTAAAGAGATAGTGATGTTATATTTTTTTTTACATGTATTATTTTATGGGATTAAGTTAATCATTTTATAAATTTGAAAGATTGAGACCTAGCACATATCTCATAGGGAAGCATTTGTAGATCAAGACTCACTATCATATTCTAAAGTATTTTCTAGAACAAACGTTATCATCACCAAAGCAACATAAGTGGGTCACTAAGATGTTGGCGTATGATTATGAAATTATATATATAAGAAGAGTAAAGAAAATGTAGTGGTTGATTCTTTATTCAAGCAATTTGAGGAGGATGAATCCTTCTTTTCCCTATCTTTACCTACACTAGGTTGGATTGAGAAATCCTATCAAAAATGGCTCGCAAATGATATTACATTTCAACTCATCCAAAGGCTTCAAGAATATTCAAACTCTCGTAAAGGGTATAAGTGGTAGAAAAATACATTGAGATATAAAGGGCACATTGTTTTGGTTTAGAATTATACCTTAAAACAAAAGTTCTTAGAGGAATTTCATTCATCACCTATAGTCGGTCCCTCCGGATTTCATAAAACCTATGAAAGAGCTAAGTGCTCGATCTTTTGGGAGGGCATGAAAACAAACATCCATGATTTTGTAGCAACTTGTGAAACTTTCCAAAAAACCAAGGGTGAGACAGTGAAGATGCCAAGGACATTGCAACCACTACCGATCCCAACACATATATGGACCGCATCTTTATGGATGTTATAGTGGGACTCCCAAGAGCTAGTAAAACATTAGTGATCATAGTGGTAGTTGTCTCTCTTTCTAAATGTACACATTTTTGTGCCTTATCACACTCATTTATCCCCTCCTTATTTTCTCAAGTCTTGTTGAATTGTATTTTTAAGTTACATGGCATGCCCACTTCCATTCTTTAGGATCAAGACCCTATATTCACTAGCAAACTAGCAAACTTTGGCAGGAGTTGTTTAAACTTCAAGGTACCCAGTTGAACATGATAACTACATATCATCCACAAACAGATGGTCAAACCAAAATGAGGAACAAGTGCTAAGAAAACTATTTTTGATTCTCCTCTTCTGAAAAATCCACACCAATGGGCACAATCGATTCCCCTTGTAGAATGGTGGTACAATGTCACTTGGCAGGGATCTACCAAAATGACTCCATATGATGTTGTCTATGACCAAAAACCCTTACTAATGACTTCCTATTCACTAGGCACCTCCAAGGTTCATGCAATGGATAAAGCACCTCATCCATTCTCTACACATTGTTGATGATTAAAATCGCAACGATGAATTCTTCCCGCAAAGGATTTCTAAGCTCTATTATTTATTTATGATAATAATATTTAACTAGTAGGTGGGACCCCCTTGTAGACTAGAGGTGCAGAGATAGATGTGTTACGCTTTTATGTTGTTGATGTTATGATGTTGCCTACACAGTCCTATACAGTTGATGATGCAATCTTGGTTTCATTTGATATGACAACATGGTTGTGTTGAGGAAAAGATATGAAATGATCTTACTCAAGCATTTTCATATCTTTCTTGGCTAAAGAAAGATATACGGGAATGTCACCCTATGTTTATAGACATCAAAATTTGTATCCTAATTCACAAGTATTGATTACAAGTGCTTAGGCTGATTTTTTTATAGATGAACGATTGCTGGAAAATTCATTATTTATATAATTTTCTGAATTTAACAGATATTGAAATGAATATAGAGACAGAAGTAAAGACACCAAGTCAATAATCAAAACAGATGATACATAAAGAAATCACTTATGTCATTCCAATTCATCAAAATAATTGTTCTCTTTACAAAATTCCTAGAGGAAGTTTTGGACCAAAGTCAAACTTAGATGTCCCTGATGAATCATACAAAAGGACTTCTGACAGAAAGTAGATGAAATCTTGTTGGAAAATTCATTATTTATATAATTTTTTGAATATAACAGATGCTTAAATGAATATAGAGACATAAGTAAAGACACCAAGTCAATAATCAAAACAAATGAGACATAAAGAAATCGCTTATTTCATTCCAATTCATCAAAAGAATCATTCTCTTTACAAAATTCCCTGAGGAAGTTTTGGACCAAAGTCAAACTTAGACATCCCTGATGAATCATACAAAAGGACTTCTGACAGAAAGTAAAAAGATGAACTTTAAAAGATGGATCAACTTTCCACATATTGTTTCCCACTTGACTCTGCACAATAGCCTTTGTCAGTCGTGAAATTTAATTCACAAACAGACAAGTCTACACAGACTATCAAAGATATATCAACACCTCTGAAAAACAAGTGTCTGAATGATGTAATTCAGTCCTGAATCTTGTTGTCTACAATAGGACCCTGTTGTCATAAAAGAGAATTAGGCTTCCAATGAATTAAAGAATGAATGAAAATTGAATTATCTCAACAAAACTCAAAGAGCAGACCTTAGTATGATTCTCCTTCTATTCTCCTCTTGTTCCTCCTTTTCCTTTTTCCTTTAAGCAATTAGAATTAGTTGAAATACTTCTTTATTTAAGTTAACGAAAACTCAACCAACTTTTTAGTTAAGGGGGAAAAGTAATAAAATCATAATAAGGGTTTTAATAAATAATAACTAGTAGGTGGGACCCCTTGTGACTCCCTTTAGTTCTTTAACAATCATAACACAACTAGTTAATAAAAAAAAACATCCCTCCTTGTGACTCCGATCATCACTTTCATATTTTGACAATTTGTATCAATGATAATTGAAATTATTTCCAAAAATATATTACCCATATATCCAAAAAAGTGTGTTGTCCAAAATTTCAGAAGTCAATTGTTCTCAACAATTAATAAATAAAAACAATTAAAATCCATATTTTCC
>ML781679.1:206321-262518 GCA_009831015.1 Picea engelmannii | reverse complement strand
TTATTTTAAAAAGAGACATGTGCATTTCTGTTTATCCTAAGTCCCTGGCAAGGGAGGGAACGTGCAAAGGGGATGCACGTTGTGGTACGCATGCAGTTCCCAGGGTGACAAGTGTCAACCCTGGTGCATGCAAATATAAGCCCTGAACTGAACCGTGGAGGGGGATCTTCCTCCATTCTGACCCGAACCTCTGAGGGTAGAACTGGTACGCCATCTGCCAGAATACAGGGATTCATCTATGAAGCAATTAAGCCAGTGTTGTCCTGAGGAACCGTGTACACTCCTGTCCAGAGCTGTGAGTCTATGTCTGTCGCTGAGAAATCCCGTGAGCGCATTTCCTGAACCGGAACCCTGTGTTGAACTCGAGAGGAAAAATCCTTGTTGTTGGGGAAAAGCTGAGCTAGTCGGTGCGTGGAGCTTGTTCCGAAATCATGTCGTGAGATCATCCAGTGATTGCTGAACCGTTTTGGGAAGCCTTTGTCTGTGTTTCCCGTGGGTTGTTGTGACTGCGCAGTATTGGACTGCATGAGGCTTGTTGGCCTGTGAGCGACTCTTCCAGGTGAGAGAGTGTGCAGAGGGAGAAGAGAACTCCTGGAAGGAATCCCTGTAACTGCCATAGAGCCCGGAGACTTTCGGTCCGGTCTATTCCTATAACCCAAGGTAAGGGAGACTGGCAGCCGAAGGACTGTCTAGGTGACAGAGAAGGTGCACTCTCCTGGGGTGGAACAGGCATGTGGGGAATGAGGGTCTGTGGGCAGTGAGCGTGGGAGATTCCTGGGAGGGCTTTCTTCCGGGTGGTTGTGTATGTGCTATCTTCCCTGTAACCTCAGCCTGAGTCTAGATTTCTTGCCTTGGGGTGGAGCTCGGTCCCAACTCGGGGGTGACCCACTGTTGAGCTGATGAATAGTGTGGTCTAAGGCTGGGAGGTTCATGGAAGGCCTGCACTTGGTTGGTGATTTCTACAGCTGATAAAAGATAAGTATTCTGAATTATGCTTTGATCATGTTATGCGTGACTGGCTGCTTATGTATCATGTTTTCGCTGTGTAAATGAATTATTGTTAAATGCTATGGAATGTGTGATTATAGTAGTAACGAGATATGTTTCACTCTGTATTTTAAATGTGTTTAATTGTTCTTAAATGCATGTGGTTATATTGGCCTGTGTTTATTATTAAAAGAGTGTACAGAATATTACAAGAGCGTGTTAAACCTCTTGGTTCTTTAAAAAGGTACACTGCAAATTGGTATCAGAGCAATTGGTACACTACATCATCTGGCGTGCCTCAAAGTGTTAGATGATGGAACCAAGACATTGGTTCCATGATGGAACCTCGATATATCAAGTATGGTCCAAGATGACTTAGCATGATAAGCATTTATCTATGTTTCTGTGTGCAGATGCATCCATGACTGCAGTGTATGTTCATAACAGAAGTCCTCATAAGACTTTGAGGAAGATGATGCCCGAGGAGGCCTTCACCAGAGTGAATCTTGAGGTTGGACACTTCAGGATATTTGGGGTGTCCAATATACATATATACCCAAGGATAAAAGGATCAAGTTAGACCCTTTAGGTAGAAAGGGTACATTTGTGGGTTACAAAGAGTCTTTGAATACATATCGGATATACATCCCTGGTCAGATACACAAAGATGACGAGAGTATCAAGAAGAAAAAAGCGATATTTGTTTCCAAAGGATTCTCTCAAGTGGAGGGAATAGATTATGAGGAGACATCTTCTCATGTTCCTCGATACACTTCTATCTGGATGATTATTTCCCTTGCAACATCCATGGGTTGGAGACTACATCATATGTGAAGACAACCTTTCTCAATTGAGAGACTGAGGAAGAAGTATACATCGAGCAACCAGATGGTTTCGTGATACATGAGAAGGAGTCTCATGTGTGCAGGTTGAAAATGGCCTTGTATGGAATCAAGCAACCACCTCGAGCTTGGTATGAAAGGATTGATGGAAACCTGGTGATTTTGGGGCTTCATCAAAAGTGTTGTCAATTCTAGCATGTACTACAAGACTGTTAATGGTGAGTCCCTGATTTTGGTCCTCTACATTGATGATTTATTCCTCATCAGTACAGAGAGCCTTATTATTGACTAAAAGTATTCATTGACCTTTGAGTTCGAGATGAAGGAACTTGGTATGATTCACTACTTCTTGGGACTAGAGGTGTGGCAAAGAACTGATGAGATCTTCCTGATTCAGGGGAAGTACACAGTTGAGAAATTGAGGAAGTTTGAGTTATTGAACTTGAAACTCATGACTACACCTATGATGACGAATCTGAAGAAACATGTGTGTCCTCTTTTGATTCCGATGAGACCAATCCGACCTCTTACAAACAACTGATTGGATCATTGATGTATCTGGTTAACACCAGACCAAATATTTTCTATGCAGTGAGTGAACTTAGCAAATTTATGAGCCAACCGAGATAGACACACTAGATTGTTGCGAAGCATGTGTTGAGATACTTGTGAGGCACAGTTCGACATGGTCTGAGATATACTCCCAGTATTGATATGATATGGCAGGAATATATTAACTCTGATTAGGCAGGGAGCGCAATGGATAGAAAGAGCACCTTCAGGTGTTGCTTCACTTTGGGATCTTTCATGGTTTCCTAGTGTAGCAGGAAACGAATTTTGTGGCTTTGAGCACAACAGAAGAAGAGTACATTGCATTAAGTATAACCGTCTGTGAAGCAGTGTGGCTTCACAAGCTCCTTCTAGATTTATTCGAACATGTTCTCGATTACACCATTATTCATTATGGTAACCAAAGTTGTATGAAGATCTTTGATAATCTAGTGTTTCATGACAAATCGAACCACATTGAGATCAAGTACCATTACATCTGAGACATGGTGCAGAGGAAGGAAGTATTGGCATGGTACCTTCTTACAAATGAGCAGGCTGTTGATGTTCTTACCAAACCAAGACGAAGTTCAAGGACTTCCGTGACAAACTTGGCGTGACAAAGAATGCCTCCCTTGCTGAGAGGAAGTGTTGATGTTTGCAGCTTCCTGATACATTCTCTAGATCATACTACTATGTGACTGAGTTGAGTTGATCTATGATGACACTTATCCGAGAAGGGATAAGTGGGGCACTTATCTGAGAAGGGATAAGTGTGGTTGGGATTATAACCCAACGTCCCATGTGGAGAGCACATGAGGACATGTCAAGGGATTTAACCCTTGACAACATACACTATGGGAGTTGAACCTAGTGTTTCTAGAGGGTGTATCCTCTAGAATTCCACATGGAGTGCCATTTGTGACAAACTTTCTCCAGATTGTACTCCTCTATGAATTGAGTTGAATTGATCTGTGAGGACACTTATCCGAGAAGGGATAAGTGGGGCACTTATCCGATAAGGGATAAGTGTGGTTGGGATTATAACCCAACGTCCCTTATGGAGAGCACATGAGGACACGTCCCATGAGGACCCTCGTGTTTCTAAAGGGTGTAGCCTCTAGAAGTCTACATGGAGTGCCATGCAAGATAAACTTTCTTCAGATCGTACTCCTCTGTGAATTGAGTTGAGTTGATATGTCAGGATACTTATTCGAGAAGGAATAAGTATATTTGGGCTTATAGCCCATCGTCCCATGTGGGGAGAACATGAGGACATGTCAAGGGAGTTGACCCTTGATGTATCACACTATGGGGAGTTGACCCTAAGTGTTCCTAGAGGGAGTAGCCTCTAGAAGTCCACATGGGAGTGCCATGTGTGACAAATATTTTACTACTATGGTGGTTTTGTACCACTTGCAGAGATCGTGTGTCTCTGGATAGTAGTTGTGTACTACTATGGAAAGAGACCTCCCTAGCTAAGAGGGAGTGTTGATGTTTTAGCATCGGGCATAACTTCTCCTATATTGGGTTGTAGACCAAGGGAGATAGGATAAATTTATCACAAAGGTGCACTTGTGGTAAATGGGCCCAGATGTAGTCCTTCCTTGATCATGACAAGGAATAATATGGACTCAAGGTGCTTGAAGTGCTTTTCACGTGTCATCAAGCCGACATTCACTCATATATCTGTGCCTGTGGTGAAATATCCTGGTGTGGTGTTTGTCCTAGTCATGTTGATTTGACAAGGAATGATAAAGACTCAAGATGCTATATGCTATTACATGCGGACCCAAAATGAGCCTAATCTTAGAGAGAGTTAATTGGCTCAGAGGGAGAGCCGCAGAAGGAGTTTCTCCTCAGTTCAGGTGGGAGAGAGATGTCTCCCAAGACTAACAGACAAGTGTCATGAGTCTAGGGTGAATTTTGTATACTTCAAATACAAGAGTGGCATGTTGCAGAATGTTTCCCTTGTTGAGAGGGAGTGTTGATTTTTGGACAACATCAGGAAGACATTCTATAAAGATAATAATTAATAATATAATTATTATCGATTGTTAAATATCATATATAATAAGTAAAATGATAATAGTAAATAGTTATTGATTATTCAAGGGACACATCCCTTCATGGATGGTCACCTTATGTTCCCTATATATGGAACACTCATTATTGTAATAATATATCGAATATCTCTCATATCTCATATGAATAAAAACCATCAGTTTATGTATTAACCAAGCAAGATGAAAAGAAGGATATTCATGATGTTTATTATGTACCTAGTCTTAGACATAATCTAATGAGTGTATATCAGATGAATGAACATGGTTATAAGGTCATTTTTTAAGGTTCCAAGTGTACAAACATGGACAAACCACCTAGTAAGAAAATCATAGCTACAATACAAATGACCAAAAATAGAATGTTTCCTTTGATATTGTGAAATGTAAATTTGTTAGAGTCATGTGCTCAAAATGTATCAAGCTCAGATGAGACTTGGTTGTGGCATCATAGATATGGTCATTTACCATTTAGAAATCTTAGTATTTTACAGAATAGGTCTGTGGTCAAAGGTTTTCCCATTATAAATGAACATTAAAACTCTTGTGAGAGTTGTATTTTGGCCAAACACCAAAGGAATAGTTTTACCGATGCTTCCTATAGAGAAAAAGAACACCTAGAGCTAGTGCATACATACCTTTGTGGTCCAATGAAAACTCAATCAATAGGAGGAAGTTTTTATTTTCTAACATTCATTGACAATTTCTATGACAGAGAAACTAAGTTGGAAGTACATTAAAGTACTCAAATCAAATCGATGAGGTGAGTATGATTCCAAAGAATTTACATCATGTTGCAGGAAGCATTGGATCAAGAAACAATTTACCACAAGATACACTCCACAACAGAATGGAGTAGCTAAAAGGAAGAATCAGACAATAATGAATATGGTCAGAAGTATGTTGAAGGAGAAAAAAAATTCAAATAACAGTGGCATGTTTTGTTTATCTTTTAAATTTGTCACCAACCAACATCCCTCAAGAAGCATGGAGTGGTATGAAATGAAGTGTTTCTCATTTTAAATTTTTTAGTTGTGTAGCTTATGCTCATGTTCGTGAAGAGTTGAGGAGAATGTTTGATGATAGAAGTGAAAAATGTATATTTGTTGGATATAGTGAGCAGTTTAAAGAATATAGGTTGTATAATCTTGTTACTAAGAAGTTGATAGTAAGCAAAGATGTGAAATTCCAAGAAGATAAATCTTGGGATACCCAAACAAATGAAATAATGGTAGATCGGATTCCTTCTATACAGGAAGACAAACAAGTGGAAGTTACAAGACACCAAGCTTCTCCACTAAGACTTCTAAGATTGCAAGTACAAGGCCAAGAAGAACAAACATAACATATTTATTCTTCTTCATCTAGTAATGATTCAGATCCCACTATAGAAAATTTAAGGAACTAGAAAACAAGAATCTTGAGAGAAATTTATGAGCAGAATGATGACATGGATCAACAACTGTTGCTTTGTTATCTTGTCAACCAACATATTTTGAAGAAGCAGTCAAGGAAGAAAAATGGGTTCATGCAATGAACGAATAAATTGAACCAATTGAAAGAAACAACACATGGGATGTTGTAGATCTCCCTATAGGTAAAACCAACATTAGATTTAAATGGGTTCACAAGAAAAAATTCAATGAAAAAGGAAAAGTAGAGAAGCACAAGGAAAAACTTGTAGCAAAAGGGTTTACTCAACAACCCAATATTGACTATGGAGAAACATTTGCTCCAGTAGCATGTTTGGATACTGTCAGAGCAGTTTTGGAAGTTGCGGCCCAAAACAGATGGCCAGTCTATCAAATGGACATTAAATCAACATTCGAAGAAGTTTATGTGGATCAGCGACTAGAATTCCAGGATTCCAGAGAGTAATGAGCCCACCCTTTACACCAAAAGAGACCAGAAAGATAATATTTTGATATTTTGTCTCTATGTTGATGAAATTATTTAAAGGAAATTCGTTGTTGAACGAATTCAAAGAAAATCTTGGTCTTATGAAATATTTTCTAGGACTTGAAGTTGAACAATCTGAAAGTTCAAAATGAACAAATGCAAGCCAACAGATACACCAATTGAAACATGTACAAAAGTGAACAAATGCAAGCCAACAGATACACCAATTGAAACATGTACAAAACTAAATAAACAAGATGAAAGAACAACAATTGATTATACTTTGTATAAGAGACTTGTAGGCAACCTCATGTACCTTACGGCTACTCGGCTAGATATCATGTATGCAGTGAACTTAATTTCGAGATTTATGGAAAATCCCGAAATTGGAAAGTTGGAAAAGAATTTCGAGGTATATTGCAGGTACAATAGATTATGGGATTTGGTATTCCAATTCAAAAGATGATTCCCTTGTTGGATATATAGATAATGATTTTACAAGTAGAGTTGATGATAGGAAAAGTACTTCAGGGTAAGCATTTATGTTGGATACAAGTTTAATTTCATGGGCTTCTAAGAAATAGATCTTTAGCAGAAGCAAAGTATGTGGCAGCAACATTAGCATCATGTCATGCAATTTGGTTGAGAATGATCCTTAGTGATCTTGCACATGAAGAGAAGGAACCAACTCCTATATTTTGTGACAACAGTTCAACAATTGCATTATCTAAGAATCATGTGTTGCACCCCAAGAGTAAACACATTGACACTGGCTATCATTTCATTCGCAACGATCGTAGCATGTTTTGTGATTCAAAAGAACAATTAGCAATATCTTCGCCAAGCCATTGGGAAGAAATAATTTTGAATTTCAGAGATAGCACTTAGGCATTGTTTGTGCTGATTTTTTGTAATGGTCAAAATTAAGGGGGAGTGTTGAATGAAGTAATTTATCCCACTTGTTTGACCAAGTAGATGGTCTATATGCATAATAAATACACTTAAATGAGAAGGTGAATTTGCATTTGTTAGGTAGGTGAAAAATGGAATGTTCTAGAGAAATATAATTCTATGTATTTGAAATTTAGTTTTTCATATAAATATGGAGAAAAGCTAAACAGCTCCATTGTTGTTATGTGTATGCTTACCTCTCATTGAACTTGAACATGTCATCCTTAAACATTTAAGGTATTTAATAGTTATATTTTACATAATGCTGTATATGATTCCACATGTAAATTGCTTGAATACAACTAGATGCAGGACGTTTAATCTAAAACCACATGCTAACAAATATCACAGAGCTATGTAATACATTAATGAGGAATGCGAAAATAGAGAGGAGTGTGGTTCTTGGGTTCTGGGTTGTCACTCCAAATGCAATGTCCGGAGTAATTACAATATTCTAACCATTGTCATCCTTAAACATTTAAGGTATTTAATAGTTATATTTTCGATAATGGTGTATATGATTCCACAGGTAAATTGCTTGAATACAACTAGACATATGCAGGACGTCTAATCTAAAACCACATGCTAAAACAAATATCACAGAGCTATGTAATACATTAATGAGGAATGCGAAAATAGAGAGGAGTGTGCTTCTTGGGTTCTGGGCTGTCACTCCACACGGAAAAGGCACTTGATGAATTCATCCATTTTTCAACCAGTTCTGGATAGTGACGATTCAGCACGTCTTTCAGACTCTCTGTGTTGTTTACCCATTCCATGCCCTTCTCTGTATATACTTCTTTGTTAAAATCACTGGTGAAAAAACGATCTGCCTCCAATCGACTGCAATAGTGTAGTATAATATTCAACACGTGCATCATTAGAAACTGCAAATATAGATCTATAGCCAACTATTCTCTAATCTTGTCTGTGGATGGAAAATAATTACCCACCGTGATGCCATGACCAGGAAGATAAAGAAAGCTGTCTCGCTGATTGCATAACCTTTTATCTTCTTCTCTGCCATCAGGCCGACCAACAAATCTAGGGTTTCAACATCGTTACCATAAACCTCCAGCAGGACTTTGATAGCTTCCTTATCGTCTGTAAGGTCCTCCCATTTAGAAATGGGAATCATAAGCATATTGCGACGGAATTGATTGTATCTTGGTACGCTCCTCTCCCTGTCACGATAAACTGGAAAAATATCCAATTCATCAAATAAAATTATGTGACACCCAAAATTTTACTAATTCTAAAAATATCCAATTCATCTTGAATATAATTATGCGACACCCAAAATTTTACTGATTCTAATATCGTCTTGAAGAGAGGATTATGAGCGACTAATAATAATAATTTCTCACTCTCAAGTGCGGGCAGATCTACATGATTAGGTCTGTCCTGGCCATTGGGATCCTGAGCTATAAGGTTTCTCATCCACATAGGGTAGTTCCACAGCTGAAGGGCACCGCAGGCTTGATGCCCCATTGAGACAATGTGAGCTTCATTACCAATCTCCGATAACGTTTTTTCTCCTGAAATTCCTATGAGCTCCCTCATGTCTACCCTGTGACATAAAAAACCACGGAATAGTTGCTATTTGCTCTTAAATTCTACTGCAAACTGTTTCAAATTTTAAAATAAAGACAGTAGGCGAGAGTTGGTTAAGTGCTAGAAATTACTCACTTTTTCAGCACTGGAGGGGTTTTTAGATCCGTTGGAGTTCCATGAATATCTCTGAGGAGGAGGATGTCTGGCATCAAACTATGCATTCGATAGACGCTGACAAATTCCTCCGTGAAAGAGTATGGAACTCCATGATTCTGAGGCCTGGGCATACCAATAAAGCCACTGAGAAGAGAACTTCAAGTGTGACCAAAGGCATCCTTGAACTTCTTACCCAATAGTCCATACCTGCACTTAATGAAGATTTCTTTCATTAATATGCATATGGGTTTTTAATTGCCAATGAATTTAAAGTTACCAATCAATAATTGATGAACTTTTAACGCAGAATTCAACATTGACATGAAATATCTATATGAAGCCATAAATCTAGTGTACCAATTGGCCCGCATTCCAGCATGGAGGGTGTCCATTTTAAGGAGCTCTACTGTCCAGTCAATGGTGTGGATCTTGGCCATCACTGCAGCAGTCACTAATCTTGCATGACGATATAGATCATCATCGTCCAAATTGCTATAATGATGCTGCATTGACCCAAATAAGTATATTAATCTACCGTCTCTATTGATTTGAATATTGAATGATAATAAATGGCTAATATAATAAGCTAGTTACTCTGAGAAGGGCTAACCAATACGCTAGTTACCTTAAGCAGGTCACACACTGAATTATGCTCTTTGACAAACAACGCCTGGAGAACTGAAACACCTGCCCATGAATTTCGACTATCCCCAATAACAGGAATTCCATCACTCTGGTGCAGTAGGAGACCATCCTCGCCCAACTTCAGTTTACCATCTTTAAATGTTCTTACCTTTTCAAACTGATGAACATCGTTTCCATACACTGCACTCCCATCCCTGCATAGCATATATTTACTCACAATTCGTAATTCTGTATAGTGTAACGTAAGTGTTTGAATACATTTTTCTGATTCTTTGAACTTAAAAATAGTGAGTGAGTTAATAAGGGGAATAACAGAGTATGGGCAATGGGCAACGGGCAACGGGAGAGATAGTATCAGTCCCCAAAGACCCAGAATTGTTTAACTGTTTTATATACTTATTTTAATTGTATATTGATTTTTTACGTATTGGTTTGATCGATTTTAATTATATATGAATCCAAAAATAAAATAAATAAATTACACCAAAACAGAATATTGGTCAAAGAAAATAGAAATACTAAACTAACAGGTACCAATCTTAATCTTGTAGGATTCTCTGTCCTAAAGCTATTTAAATGTTTATGTTGTTACTTCAAGATTTCTGTGCCCTCAGGAGGGCCAGATTTTGGTGATGTTAATTAGAATTTCAAAATAACTTGAAAAAATAAAATTATATTTAAAATTTTTATTAATAAAAGAAATTTAAAAAAAACGATATGTTTGACTTTCTAAATTTTTTACTTATTAATTTACTCTTTTTAAAAATATAAAAATATATATTTAAATAAAAAAGGGACAGAAAATATGTTCTTAAAAATATATAGTATTCTTACCACCAAGCAGTCCTTCGATTAAGATATCCATTTTTGACATTGTAGAAACCGGTAGTAACTTCTTTGCTTTCGAAAAACCTAAATGCTCTCAACGGACATTGGATTTGTGCTAATTTCAATGGTGCAATTAACTCTGCCTGAAAAATCTCAAATAGTTAGATCTACAAACCATTGAACAAGTAAAAGCTATGGAACATTAAAAAAAAAAAACTGGAATAGTTAGATCTACCAACCATTGAACAAGCAAAAGCTATCGAACATTAAAAAAAAAATGGAATAGTTAGATCTACAAACCATTGAACAAGCCAAAGCTATGGAACATTAAAAAAAAAACTGGAAGGACTGAAATTGCGTGTACACATATTACATAGATCCACATTATTTGAGCAACAACAGAAGTGAAATACATTGAATGAGTAGTGAATTGAAATCCATGAATGAATTACTGGATATAAACAAATGTATAACATTACAAGTTTTATAAGAAAGGCGCTGGAAAACCCTAACATTTTTGCAGAATATTATGTTAGCATAATAAGAAGCTTCGGTAATTATACCTTTTTGGTATCTTCCACGTGATCGATCCAGTCATGGATCATGAACTGAATCCAGGAGGTAGCAAGCATGTTGAATTGTTTGCCTGTATCTATTATTTCTCTCCGATTAAGCAGCTTGGTAGCAACAACCATGGGATCTGGCCTGAGCAACTGTTCACACAACAATTTCTCATAAAAAAAACTAAACTGTGAATATAAATAACTTATTCTGAATTTATTGAAAATAATGGTACAGTAGAAAATGGGAGTTTCCTGGATGTAGAACAGTTGGTGATGGAGTGAGTGTACTGTTAAGACATGTTATGTGAAGTCACTGGTTCGAAATCCTCTACATGGCTTGTGTACCCAATTGACATGGGTGGGTTATAGTGGTAGTAATGGGATAACACAACCTCTTATGACGGAGTAAGTGCTAGACTAGTTACTGATTTCCCCAGTCAACAAAAAATATATATATATATAAAGAGTAGAATCCCAAGAAAGGGTAGAGTCCCAGAGAGAGTCCTAAAAGTGTAAATCAATTGACTATAGAGTGTACTGTTAAGACACTCCTTGTAACTTAGCTTGTTTGAACCTTTGCAAAGCCATAACACTCCTTGTAACTTGCTTGTTTGAACCATTGTAAAGCCATGTGCATGTAGCTGGTTTGAACCTTTGCAAAGCCATGTGCATGTAGCTGGTTTAAACCCTTGCAAAAGCCATGTGCCATCATGGAGATTATACTGATAGTAGTCAGTACTACTACGAGCCCGCAGTTGCCAATTCAGCCAGATTTTAAAAAAATAGAGGGAGTAATTACCTGATCCTTTTGAAGAGAAGGCATCATATTTCGTCCAAAAAAATGTTTCTTCGCTTCCTGCTTCCAGATTGAAGGGATCATTGTACGTTCCGTCAGCTGTTCTGTATGGATAACCGAATGGATTATATCTTACACCCGCTGGTGTAGCTCCCACGTTGATAAGATTATAACGCTAGTGCAGCGTCCGCCGTATCTCCAGGTAAACAAGTCCCAGGAACACAGGTAATTTATGCCATGCATAGAATCGATCCACCAAATGTACTATCTGTAAAAGACATGATTAGAGCTGGTTGTGATAACACATTTCGAAGACTCCAATTTAAGACGAATTGTTATTTCTATAAACTATAATTCATATTACTTGTTGCATATGGAATCGATTACCAAAAAGAGGAGCTTGTCCATGAAAGTCAATCTCGAATATTCAGAGAAGAGACTCCTCTCAATGACAAGATGCGGTAAGAATCCATTCTTCAATGAATCGAGCAAACCCATGAATATTTCGGACAGAAATACTGACTGCAAAAAAAGGTGTGATTATAGGCTTGAGGAGGGGATTCCTGCAATAAAAGTAGTGCGTTAGAACTTAGAATATGTAAACTGGAGGCATATAGAAAGCAGAAGCAAGCGTGGGCGTTGACGTGTTATCCGTCGTGGTGCAATCATATTTACCCAAATGGAGATGCAGACCTAAATTTAATTTTCTGTTTCTATTATTAGGTCATGGTTCGGATCCAGATACATAATCAACCTGTAATTATTAGATAATGGGCCCGATCCAAGTAGATAAACTAACACAGCCGCAGTTAAAATTAGTTCAAACCCTACCCAGGCGCATGAAAAAAAATAAAAGAACCTCACCCATGGCGTTAAACCCAGGAACAGGAAAAATAAAAATAAATGAAACCCTGCCCAGGCATAGGAAAAAAATAAAAGAACGCCCGGCAGGCAGTTAAAACCCCATATTACAGTAAATAAATAATCGATCATTATTATCAAGTTAATCTTACTAATCAATCATAAAATCTTAATTTTTAATTTCTTGTGAGAACGAACAGTATTCAAGACATATTATGCCCATATAAACTATATTTGAGATAAAAAATCATTAAATTTGAAAATTGTCAAATAAAAATGGAATTTTTACTTTCAACATAGTTTTAAATGAATTTTACCACATTTAAAGCAAAACAAAATTTAACATAGAAAATTTTTCACTTTCAACATAGTTTTGAATGAGTTTTAACCACATTTAAATCAAAATTTAACCAAATTTAAATAAAAAAACAGAGCAGTATAAGCGATAAGTTCAGGTAAAGGGAAAAAAACACATTTCTGATACGTAAAATGTATACATAGATATAGCTAAAAGCTGACCTTGCTGTTCTCTGTTAGATTGCCGCCTGAAATTAGGTTAAGATGAGGATTTAGGCAATCTCCTTGCTAATGTTTAGTTAGATTGGCTGAACTTATAATTACTTTAAAGATGCAGATTTAGGCAATCTAGGCAATCTCCGGTTCTGAATCCATGCTTCCACTTGACAGACTGATGAAGCAATAAACTAGAAATTGGTAATTGAGATGATGAAGCAATAAACTAGAAATTGGTAATGGAGAGAATGGATTAGTAGGCTGAGAGCAGACCTAATGAAGCTCGCTCGATTGATCCTTGGACAAAGTGACATTTTTCCTGGGCGTCCTAATAATGCGGAGTTTTTCCAAGGGCATTTGAGATGGTCATAATATGAAATTAAAGTTGTTCAGACTCTCACTCTCCATAAAAAAGAATGTCATTCACATTCCAAATGTGGTATAAGGCAATTAATCATGTAAATGTGACAATAAAAACTTTCACAGATATTAATTTTTGTTAATCATCTAAATTTGGTAATTATATGATCTTATATTAATTTCTTAATATGATTAGGTAAATGTGAAAAGTAAACAGGTTAAAGGATGCATTCAATAAATGTAAGGAAGTTATGAACAATAAATTATATTCATCGATTTGAGAGGACGATGAAGAATATGCTAGTATCTTTTATTGTTAGCCATTCAATTAAGTTTTTAGATTAAAAGATCATTAATTATGCACATTGTCAATAGGTGTATTGTTATACATTTTTCAAACTAGCTTTCCCATTTATGTTTACAGTTATACTTTTTCCAAACTCATTCTTCCAAACTCATTCTTCCATTTAATCTGTGGAGGAGGGTAAGTGGCAACCAGACCTGAAATTTCAAATTTACCCAAATTGTCAAGAGAAATTTTATCCATTTTATCCAGAATCATAAATGTCAAAATATTTTGTATATTATGTGTAAATTTGACACTCATAATATTTTGATCTATATCAATTGGTATTTTGATCTTTATCAATAATAAGTGTGGAGTTTTTTATCCACATGTCAAATATTGGTTCAAATAAAAAAAAGTCATGTCAAATTCCAGGCATGTTGAAGACAGGTTTTCTATATTCTCATTTGGGTGATCCAATTTATGAAATTCATTATTAAATCTATGGAAATTACATATTCGAAAGAGCAGCCTGTAAATTTTTACTATAGTTGAATTATACAATCTATATATAATCCTTATTACACTAAGATTCTGGTGATATAATTTATATATTTAATAAGCATAATTTCATAAAATGTAAAGATTTTATTGTTTTATTGGGTTAGTCTTATGGACTTTGGGTAAATCTTGTTGAGAACATTAAAGTGAAAATAAATCTGCAAGATTCAGAAAACAAACCTATCACTTTAATATTCCCAACAAATGTGACAAAAAACATAAGGGTCGCCCTATACGGCTGTCATGTCCGAGTACAAATTTCCTACCCCAAATGTCTTTACACTATTTATCACTTGAATGCATCGACGTATGTGTTGGTCACATTCATGATTCAGTGCCCACCAATATAATGTTTGAATAAAACGTCTATTCACTTTCTACAGACAATGATCCACGTATTTATCTCATATTAATGCAAACCCCACAGATATAATGTTGGAATAAGACATCTATCCACTTTGCAGCGACTATAAATTAAGTCATGCATCAAGGCTGAGCATAATATAATCAGCCCTTTGAGTGTAAGGCTGAGTGTAATATACCCAGCCTTTCCAAAGTCCACATTATCACGATGTTAGATAGCTTAACTTTTGTCTTTTGTACTTAGACTTTGAATAATCTCTGGCTAGCTAGGTATATATGTGTTAGTGTTCCATATTTTTAGTTTATGGAGGTGTTAGTGTTTTGTTAATATCTTTTTCATTTTTTAATATATAGTTAATTAGTGTTAATTTTAAGTTTACTTACATATCCTTATTTGCAATTGTAATTTGTGTTAAAAGATATTTAAATGGCCTACCAATGCATAAAATAGTTTCATTTTGATTGTTCCAATATTTCAAGTGATTATTAAAACAGATTGGTTTTATTTTCATATTTTGGTAAAAAAATCAAGAATATAGCCACAACTATTGCATAAATACTTTAAAAATCAGTGATATTGAATCACTAATATCTCAATCATGAAATCTTCAACTTGGAAATTTTTGTTTTTGAAATATCGATATTTTGGTAGAGATTTCATATTTTTAAATTGTTTTCTACAATTATTCTCAAAAATTAATGTGTCATTCTTTTCAATGCACAATGAAAGTAAAATCAGCTTGCTCTAATACCACTTGCAGTGTCCCAATAATGAAAATGGAAACTACTCGATCATTAAATAACAATGAAATAAAAGAAGCATAAAAAGTGCTTGGGTGCAGATGCTGTTAAAACTCTAATCAAAAGTTAGTTGGTTTAATTGGTTTACCTAACTGTTATACAGTTACATAACAATTATGGTTTTCTTGTATTATATATGTACGTCTATGTACATGATTTTTGAAGCATTGATGAATATAGAGTATGTCTTTTTTGCTAGTATTTATTTATCTATGTTCATCATGGTTTCTTAATTGCTTGAGTTATTTTCATTATGTTTCTGTTGTTTTCTTCATTATGAATCTAACAGTGGTATCACAGCATTGTGATGCCTATGACCTGTGAAGGAGTTCCTAGTTAGAAGAGTGAGAGTTGTTGAGCCGCATGAGAACCGGGGATCGTTTGGAAAAAGAAGAACTCGGAGTTTTCCAAAACCCTAGGCACAGATTGATGAGTGAAGGTGGTTATGCTCTAGTTGCACGCATGGGAAGAGGCAATTTGATAAGCGAAGGTGGGTTAAAACCTTAGCCACAAACAATGGAGGCCTGATAGAGGATATGTGTGTTCGCCCCAAGCACAAGAGAGAAAGCGCCATCACGTGTTCCTGTTGGAAGAGGCAGAGAAAAAAAAAAAGTGCAGAGACCCTGCCATAGCCGTCGCAAGTTGTTGGAAGAGGAAGAAAAAAAAGTGTAGAGGCGCTTCCATCATTCACCTGTCCAATCCGCGCAAAGAAAGAAACTGTTCGAACAAAGAAACTGTTCGAACTTGTCCGACCAAAGACTTTTGACTCGCGCAGAGAAAAATAATAGTCTGCATTTTCGGAGCTGTTTTTGTATTTGCTCATGTAGAGGAAGAGCAAGAAAGCCACCAAGCATTGTTTGTGAATTTTGAACCCTAGTGGAGACCACATTGTTCTTTATGAACAAGTTTATGATCATTGGGATTGTGATGGATACATTTTGAAGAGAGGGCATGCTTGGTGATACAAATATCAAGTTTTTGCATGAATAAGAGAGAGATGGAGTGCGTGCCCGGGCTGATATTTTATTTTTAGCATTTGATGATGAAAACGGAGTAGCAACAGTTGCATACGGATTAAAAAACCCAACGATGAGTTGATGCGTTTTTTTTACTCTATTTTTTTGGGCTACCTGTCGATTCAATTTCTGGATATATTTTTATTATAGTAGAAGTTTTATTATTTAAATTTTTTTGAAGGAGTCGATGGAATTTGTAACCATGATCCATGCCATTTTTTTCCCTTCAAAGCTTACATAAAAAGGAAGAGTCGATGACAACCCAGACCCAGAAGGAAAGGGGGATATCGAATGTCTCTCAACATTGACCGCACCAGTCTATGTATGATTCTGATTTTCTATTTTGGCATCACAATCCTTTAGATTTTCCACGAATCCTGGTGAATAGCCATAGTCTGCAAGAAGTTCGAGATCGCACAACCGCATGTTCAAGCAACAACATGTCGAGATCTCATCAGGCGAAAGGAATGACAGAATTCAAACAACGACGTCCTCTAATATGTTATCGAGGGTTGTAAAAGGAGAAGAATTTGGATCATCTGAGATTTTTTTCTTCTGCGCTAGGGGGAGAAATTTGGGTTTTCTTACCTGGAGTTTTTGGCTTCTGAGGTTGCTTCGACATCAGTTGATCTTTGAGAAGCTCTGCCAAGGAACATTCTAGGCGAGCCTAAGTCATTCTACTCCATTTTTCTCAAACCAGGATAGTATCGTCTGTAGAGCGGTTTCGCCTGTAAAGCAATTTTGAATGGTTGTTGTAAAACCGCTAACGAATTGTAATTTCACTGACTGGTTGTACTACCTCCTCCTCATTTTCGATATTTTAAGTTATAAGTCTTTCTTTTAGTAGAGGAGTTATAAGACCTATTGTTAAGAGCATTTGTTAGTATGATTTTTGTAATGGAGTTATAAGGTTTTGTATGGTGGAGTTTTCTCCATTATTGTACTTGAAGTTATAAGGGTGTTAAAGAGTGTTTGTAAATGTGTTATAAGGAGTTTTTGGAAGTTATAAGTCGTCTTTGACCTACCCAAAATTGAATAAGGGGGTCTTAGGATCTTTGTGTGCGTCTAAGTCACTGGTTATCCTGTAGTTTTTTTAGTAGCATTCATACAAGGAACGATTTCTCTTCGCATGCACAACAGGATACATAATTGAACTTTGTGGCATCAACATACCAACAAATGGCAAGAATTGAAGAAATATTTATAGTATTGCACACATTAATTAACTCAACTACGGAATCTACAATTGCAATAAACAAGTGCACCCTCAGCACAGTGATTACTTGTTTACAAGTAACGCACAAGAAGATTGATATGTTCAAACTTCAAAACAAGTTGTTGTCTGATGAGTTAAGTTTGCTTCGACACCAACAATGTGATTTTAACAAACGCAATGACATCAAGGATGAGAATGAAGACACTCAGTTGATTAGTGATGAAATTCATAAACATGAAGATCAGTTAGATGAAGTCCCTATGTCAGAAAAAGTTGTGGATAAATGTATTGTTCGACCATGGGAAGAATTACGATTTAAACGAAATCGATATGGACTAGGATATGTAAAGGATGCTAACAACATTTTTCATATTCCTAATTATTGTGAACCTGTTTGCTTTGTGAGTGGAGGTTTTTTTAATGATGATAAGAAGACAGAGCTTAAGGATATTGGTAAGGAATAGGTATAGGATATTGTTGATGAAGATGTTGTTACAGATATTCCAGCTCATGATAATAAGTCAGATAAAGAACCCATACAGTGAACATTGTCATCGATTTGGCCATGATAAGTCAAACTGTTTTGATCTTCACCCATGTAGACGTTGTGGGAAGACAAATCACCTCTCAGTAAGGTGCCAAAAGCGCAAGCAAAAATAACTTCATTTTGAATGGTTAGGGAATTGGCGTTGGCATTTGGAAGCCAATTTATTGGAGCAATCTTATCGCCGGATTTATACACAAGTACAGTCGTACTTGATTAGAGATATTTCTACAGTTGATGGACATGAATGTTTTTCAAGATTTGATGATTTAGGGTATGATCGGGGCCCAGTTGATGTAGTCTTCTGAGTTGAAGATCGAGTCTTCAAACTTCGCTAGAAGACAACATGATGTGTTGGATGTCTTCTTGGCCATACTTGTGAATGAAGGCCAAGGGAATTGGAACCACTTGTCCCTGACAGGGGGGGAATCTAGTGGAGTCAAGTTCCAAGTTTGATTTTGAGTCAGGTTCCCAATTTGATTTAGAGTCTGTGAACAAATGATCAAATATGCAACCTAGTTCTTGGTATGTAGTCTTGTTCCTAAACATATTGTTCTTGATAGTTTGTGGTCAGCTTAAAACCACCAATTGAGCAGAAGACATGAATTTATGCTTGTTATATTTTCATATTTTTGAGCCTTGAGCTCTTGTTAGTTTATGGTCAACTTAAAACCATGCCATTTAGTAGAAGACAACAACTTATGCTAGATATTCGGTTTGTGGTCATCTTGAAACCACCAAATGAGTTTGTGGTCACCCTTAAACCACCAATTTAGTAGAAGACATAAGCTTCTGCTATTTTTTCAAAGTTTAGAGAGCATCTTCAATCAACCCTTTGAATATTTGCTTGACACATGTGATTGTCAAGTAGTGGCAGTTTTTCACGCAAGAACGAACTTATGATTAAGGGGGGATGTTAAAACTCTAATCATAAGTTACTTGGTTTAGTTGGTTTACCTAACTGTTATACAGTTACATAATAGTTATGGTCTTCTTGTATTATATATGTATGTCTATGTACATGATTTTTGAAGCATTGATGAATATAGAGTATGCCTTTTCTGCCAGTATTTATTTATCTCTGTTCATCGTGGTTTTTTAATTGCTTGAGTTATTTTCATTATGTTTCTGCTATTTTCTTCATTATGAATCTAACACATGCAACAAAGGGTTGAAATTCACTTGGAAATCCTAAATAATAGACCATGTAAATAATATTATAAATGAGTAATATATATTTGTATTGATAATAAGACTAATTGATATAAGTGGGGAAAGACCTAAAACAACTTTTGATTGGCTAAAAGATTATTTTTTGGAACCTAAGGAAATAGGTTAATGACCTAAGAAACAAAGGCATATGGCAAGAATACAAGTTTTCCCCCTTACAAACCACCAATGTGTTATTTTAGGTGGCATAGTTTTCCTTGAATAACATTTGTGGATAACATCTAGTGCTAGTTATCCTCAGTGCCAGTTGAAAACTGTTATAATAACAACTCTCCATTAACATATGGGTGAGTCATTAATGCATATAGCTAACACCTTGGTGAGTCATTAATTCATATAATAACACCTCTTCACTAATATAGTGGTTAGTCATTAATACATATAATAACACCTTTCCACGAACACTGAATTAGTTTATAGTCACTAAAAAGTGGATAGATATGCCAATAAAGGACTAGGTTTTCAAATGTTTCTTAAATTTTGTTGAAAAAATTATAATGGTGAGCATAGATACTAATAGTATTTTCACTACTAAGAGCTTAGATGTATGAAATGAGTAGTTTCAATTTGATTATTGGGATACTTCAAATGGGTATTAGGGTAAGTTAATCTTACTTTTATTATGCATTAAAAAGAAAAGTAAAAGAAAAAATTATGTTACTCAATATTTTTTAGACTTTGTAAAAATAATAATAGAAAACAAATTACATATATGAAATATTTACTAAAATATGTGCATTTAAAAAAATAAAAAATAAATCACTCAATTTGAAGATTTGATGATTAATATGGTTTGATGATTAATATATTAGAGATTCAATATCATTTATTTACTTTTACTGTATTTGTGTTACATTTGTGGCTATATTCTTGGTATTTTTACTAAGTTATCAAAAGAACTTCTAGAGTTTGATTTTCCCATTGAAAACACATCTTAACTTCAAAAACATTTATTATATATTAGATATATTTTTTTTTTAATTATTAGAGAGACATCGATATTATACCTTCTTATCTGTTTTAATTATTAGAGGGACATCGACATTATACCTTCTTTTGCATGTATTAATCTATATGATTAAGCTATTTGTTGTACGATGTTACTAAGCTATTAATATACTCATCCTCTCCATCGTCCACATTATCACGATGTTAGATAGCTTAAGTCTGGTATCTTGTACTTAGAGTGTGAATAATCTCGAGCTGTTTAGATATATTTGTGTATTTTTAGTGATTTAGGATAGAAATGAATTAAAAAATTTAACTTCCTAACTTTTGGTTAAGTGGGGTGTTAGTGTTTTGTGAATGTGCTTTTTCATTTTTTAATATACCTAACTAGTGTTAGTTGTAAGCTCTCATAAACATTTTAATTTATTCAATTGTAACAACTATCATTTGTTAAGGTTGAACCTCTTCTCGTTGTTATATACATCATTTTCCTTGTATTGAATAACAAATAACATATATACATTTGTTGTTTTGATTTATAAAGTCTAGACTCATTTACTATGAGAGTTGGACAAGATTTCTACACTATCCATTTTCTTTATTTCTTGTTTTCTTGTCTCTTGTTTTCTTGTCTCTTTTGTTAAAAAATATTTAAATGGGCTACGATGTATAAATGTTACTTGGAGTAATTCTAATTTGGTATTATATCAAATTTATTTTATTTTTATTGTGAATTAGAAAGAAGAAAAAAAAGAAAAATCTATTGTGACGTTTATTAATTTTTAATTTTTTTTAAGAATAATTGCAAAAAAACATATGATGCAAAAATATGTATTTCAACATCAAAAAAATATAATTCAAAGGTTTGATGATTAAGATATTGAAGATTCAATATTTTTTTATTTATTTTTTTTATGAATAATAACAAAAAAAATTACATATATGAAATCTCAACAAAAACATGTGTTTCAAAAACAAAATTGTTTAATTCAAAGGTTTGATGATTAAGATATTAGAGATTCAATATTATTGGTTTTAAGGGTATTTATGTTACACTTGTGGTTAGATACTCTTCGGTTTTTTAACCAATGCATCAAAATAACTTCTCACTTTTGATTTTCTCATTGAAAAGTTCTTTCAAAAATATTTATTATATGTGCAATTTAATCATTATTAAAGAGATAGTGATGTTATATTTTTTTTTTACATGTATTATTTTATGGGATTAAGTTAATCATTTTATAAATTTGAAAGATTGAGACCTAGCACATATCTCATAGGGAAGCATTTGTAGATCAAGACTCACTATCGTATTCTAAAGTATTTTCTAGAACAAATGTTATCATCACCAAAGCAACATAAGTGGGTCACTAAGATGTTGGCGTATGATTATGAAATTATATATATAAGAAGGGTAAAGAAAATGTAGTGGTTGATTCTTTATTCAAGCAATTTGAGGAGGATGAATCCTTCTTTTCCCTATCTTTACCTACACTAGGTTGGATTGAGAAATCCTGTCAAAAATGGCTCGCAAATGATATTACATTTCAACTCATCCAAAGGATTCAAGAAGATTCAAACTCTCGTAAAGGGTATAAGTGATAGAAACATACATTGAGATATAAAGGGCACATTGTTTTGGTTTAGAATTATACCTTAAAACAAAAGTTCTTAGAGGAATTTCATTCATCACCTATAGTCGGTCCCTCCGGATTTCATAAAACCTATGAAAGAGCTAAGTGCTCGATCTTTTGGGAAGGCGTGAAAACAAACATCCAGGATTTTGTAGCAACTTGTGAAACTTTCCAAAAAAACCAAGGGTGAGACAGTGAAGATGCCAAGGACATTGCAATACCGATCCCAACACATATATGGACCGCATCTTTATGGATGTTATAGTGGTACTCCCAAGAGCTAGTAAAACATTAGTGATCATAGTGGTAGTTGTCTCTCTTTCTAAATGTACACATTTTTGTGCCTTATCACACTCATTTATCCCCTCCTTATTTTCTCAAGTCTTGTTGGATTGTATTTTTAAGTTACATGGCATGCCCACTTCCATTCTTTAGGATCAAGACCCTATATTCACTAGCAAACTTTGGCAGGAGTTGTTTAAACTTCAAGGTACCCAGTTGAACATGATAACTACATATCATCCACAAATAGATGGTCAAACCAAAATGAGGAACAAGTGCTAAGAAAACTATTTTTTATTCTCCTCTTCTGAAAATCCACACCAATGGGCACAATGGATTCCCCTTGTAGAATGGTGGTACAATGTCACTCGATAGGGATCTACCAAAATGACTCCATATGATGTTGTCTATGACCAAAAACCCTTACTAATGACTTCCTATTCACTAGGCACCTCCAATGTTCATGCAATGGATAAAGCACCTCATCCATTCTCTACACATTGTTGACGATTAAAATCGCAACGATGAATTCTTCCCGCAAAGGATTGCTAAGCTCTATTATTTATTTATGATAATAATATTTAACTAGTAGGTGGGACCCCCTTGTAGACTAGAGGCGCAGAGATAGATGTGTTACGCTTTTATGTTGTTGATGTTATGATGTTTCCTACACATTCCTATACAGTTGATGATGCAGTCTTGGTTTGATATGACAACATGGTTGTGTTGAGGAAAAGATATGAAATGATCTTACTCAAGCATTTTCAGATCTTTCTTGGCTAAAGCAAGATATACAGGAATGTCACCCTATGTTTATAGCCATCAAAATTTGTATCATAATTCACAAGTATTGATTACAAGTGCTTAGGATGATTTTTTTATAGATGAAAGCTTGCTGGAAAATTCGTTATTTATATAATTTTCTGAATTTAGCAGATATTGAAATGAATATAGAGACAGAAGTAAAGACACCAAGTCAATAATCAAAACAGATGAGACATAAAGAAATCACTTATGTCATTCCAAATCATCAAAATAATCGTTCTCTTTACAAAATTCCCTGAGGAAGTTTTGGACCAAAGTCAAACTTAGACGTCCCTGATGAATCATACAAAAGGACTTCTGACAGAAAGTAGATGAAAGCTTGCTGGAAAATTCATTATTTATATAATTTTTTGAATATAACAAATGCTTAAATGAATATAGAGACAGAAGTAAAGACACCAAGTCAATAATCAAAATAGATGAGACATAAAGAAATCGCTTATTTCATTCCAATTCATCAAAAGAATCGTTCTCTTTACAAAATTCCCTGAGGAAGTTTTGGACCAAAGTCAAACTTAGACATCCCTGATGAATCATACAAAAGGACTTCTGACAGAAAGTAAAAAACCGAACTTTAAACGCTGGATCAACTTGCCACATATTGTTTCCCACTCGACTCTGCACAACAGCCTTTGTCAGTCGTGAAATTTAATTCACAAACAAACAAGTCTACACAGACTATCAAAGATATATCAACACCTCTGAAAAACAAGTGTCTGAATGATGTAATTCAGTCATGAATATTGTTGTCTACAATAGGACCCTATTGTCATAAAAGAGAATTAGGCTTCCAATGAATTAAAGAATGAATGAAAACTGAATTATCTCAACAAAACTCAAAGAGCAGACCTTAGTATGATTCTCCTTCTATTCTCCTCTTGTTCCTCATTTTCCTTTTTCCTTTAAGCAATTAGAATTAGTTGAAGCAGTTGAACTACTTCTTTATTTAAGTTAACTAAAACTAACCAACTTTTTAGTTAAGGGGGAAAAGTAATAAAATCATAATAAGGGTTTTAATAAATAATAACTAGTAGGTGGGACCCCTTGTGACTCCCTTTAGTTCTTTAACAATCATAACACAACTAGTTAATAAAAAAAAACATCCCTCCTTGTGACTCCCATCATCACTTTCATATTTTGACAATTTGTATCAATGATAATTGAAATTATTTCCAAAAATATATTACCCATATATCCAAAAAAGTGTGTTGTCCAAAATTTCAAAAGTCAATTGTTCTCAACAATTAATAAATAAAAACAATTAAAATCCATATTTTCCACTCTTGGAGGCAATCTTTCCGTTGTTTTTGTTGTCACCCTTTGATTTCTTTGAATTTTCCTTAGGTTGTGTGGAGCCTTTAGGCCTAATCTCACTAATCACACTACACCACCTTCAACAAAGAATGTAGAATTTGGGGATGAGCCCACCCAACTACCCAGATTAGCAGATGCAACAGAGACTCGACTTCGTTGAGTCCAGGATGAAAAGGAGAAGGCCACAAAGACCTTGAGGCAAGAAAAGGAGGAGGCCTTAGAGAAATTTCGGGTTGTGCAGTAAGAAAAATATGACCTTTGGGCGAAGTTTGAAGTGGACAAAGAGAAAATCCATAAAGAGAAAGATCAGTTGCTCATGGAGCAGATTGGGATTAGAGAAGCAATGAATAGAGCACTTCGCTATGTGCCAGGCTTGGCACAGAAGGGAGAAGAGACAGCTGAGAGCAAAGTAGGGAAGCTCATTGAGGCCATTCAACAGCTCCAAGCAAGAATAGTAGAGCTAGAACTTCAAGCAGTGCCTAACACTCCGCAGGAAGTACAATATCAAAGGGAAGAGACTGTCAGGAGCACAGTAGAAAGAATCAGGGAATTGGACGTAGAATGCAAGCAACTTAGTGATCGAAGTGCGCATACCTATGAGCACCTTGTAGAAGACCCGGAGCTGAGGAGATTAGAGGCACAGCTCCAGGAGGCAAAGAAACAGGCGTCGACTGTGCAAGAATAGTTAAAACTGCTTATGGAAGTAGATAATATGAAGAGGTCGCAAGAGCAGTGCACAGTTCACCAGGAGGTCACTGCCATCCAGAGCTGAGTTATGGAGGTGACCCAGAGACTCCAGCCGATTCAGGATGAAGCCTGAACACTTTTTGAAGAGATCTAGGGACAAGGATCACAGCTGAAACAGCTGGTCACAACAGTAGAATAGCGCCTGGAAGGGCCTGCCACTGAGAAAATAATCCAGGAGTTCACCGAGAAGGAGGCTCTGGTGAAGCAACAAGTCGAGGCAATTCGAGGCATTCGAAGCAGTGTTTCCCATATCAGAGTGAATTGGGGTGAGTCACAAGTGAGTGTTGGGGGCCTGTTGGCCCTCGACCAAGTTTTGAGAGAACCTTGATCATGTTTGACCATTTTTGGGACTTCGATAGGCTAGTTGAAGACGAATCTCCCAGGCGAAGCGGAGATCGTGGGATCTCACCCTTTTTGTGGGATTTTTGGGGCTTTTAGGGTTTATGTAATGGGTATGGGATGTTGGCACATGGGTTTACCCATGTTTAGGCCTCTTTTGTAATGTATAAATAAGAAGCTAGGCAATGTAAGAAAAGGTCGGAGTGCTAAGTACTAGTGTTGGCTATGTGAAAAGAAGTGTGAGAGTAGTGAAATATGTGTGATTGTAGTTCTGATCGACTTTGTGCAAGAAACTATGAAGGTTGCTAAGTGTGAATAGTTGTGAATTTTTTTTTCATACCATATGTGAGACTTGCAGAGCTAAGTGCAAGTGGTTGTAGTTGGTTTTGTGCCTTGATCTAATCCGGGGAAGGAGGATCTGGTGAGGTGCGCACAGATCTCCTGTCCTTTGCGGAGTTGGATTTGTGGCTTGGTGCATGTAAGAATATTGGAAGTAGATAATAAACAAGAAGAAGAGTTGGTGGACGTAGCCCCACACTGGGGTGAACCACATATATCATGTGTTGATGTGATTTGTGCAATGATTTTCATGGTGTTTATTCTTATGTTTGCTCAATGCACTATTCTTGATGTATGATAGATAGATCTATGATTGTTTAGTGATTTATGATGTGAATGAATGTTAGATATGACCGGATGCTAAGTGCTTAGAGGTGTTGATCTGTTTATTACAACGATGTTCTGTATTTAGGGTTAATCTGCGAAGTGAATAAGAATCATAAATTAATGCATATCATTGGCTAAGTGCTCTATTGAAGTGTGTAATGACAGATCTATGTCCCATCTAGGTTGTAGACACTTGCGGGCTGCAACCCCCCTGCCTATACCTCGGGTGAGACTTCATCTGCTTCGTAGGTGTTGCCGAAAGGGATGGTAGTTAGGGTTTTGTTGGTGCATTGTTGAATCATTGAACCCTAGCTCTACCCATGTGCCAAAAACTTTCCATTTACAACTGTACACCTGCTTCGAGCAGTGGTAGCCATGATGTCTTTATCATTTATAAAATTTAAATACACCCTGAACTTAGCAGCTTCAGCAGCAATAGCATCCCAGATTACATGTTTAGCTCCTTGCAACAGCACTTTGCCTTTCAACTTCGTCTTCATCTTGTTCACCCTTTCTTGCAAATCTTGATTTTCCTTTTGGAATTGGGCCATCTTTTCATCCTTCATTCTCGTCTCTTGTTGCAACGTTTCTATGACAGACTTAAGGATATTGATTTATCATATCTTCAAGATTACTTGGGACATAGCTTCGATGATATCTCCAGTGTTTGAATCGGCTCCTACTGCACCAAGTAAAACTGCAACCATGTTCGATACTTCTACCTATCCTTGTGACCAATTCTCCTTTTCCTTTTCCAACTGCAATACTTTAGCTTTGTAGTTTAGGGCTTCCTGTCTAAATGTCTCTTTTTCTTGTTCTAGAACAGTCAGCTCTGTTGTCTGTTGATGTTCTGTGGCAGACATTTTCAACTTATTTTTCATGCTTTGAATCAATTTGTCTTTCTCATCTAAGGAAGCTTTTATTCCTTGAGGGCCTTCAAATTCCAATATTTTGACTTGGGTTTGCCAGGCTCTACTGGACACTTTTTCCTGCTTCAATTGTCCATCCAATTTAATTGCTTGGGTTTTCAATCTCGACACCCTCAAACTCAGACTCAGGTAGTCTGAATATAGCATATCACTGGCATTTCTGTGGAATTTTACCTTGTCTGGGCACATATATTTTCATAATGCAGCTTGATTTCTAACACTTTATTCTCATCTGCCACTGCTATGTTAAGTGTCTTCCTTTCTACATCCCTGACTAAAGACAGGGAATATTTATGCAGGGATATTTTCTCTACTTCAGGCTACAAATATCTTATTTCACTCATGGCTTGATTTCCTTTCACAACATATTTCTTAGCTAGATCTTCTTTGGATTGGTATACCGCTCCAGGTGCTTTATTAAAGATATGTTTTTTGCTGCTGAAATATCTTGAGGTGCTTTCACCCTATGGCGTGCTCTCTGTATTAGCTCCTTATTTTTTGGTTCTACTCTCCACCATTTCCATGCTCATTTTTTCTTTAGGTTCTTCCTCCTACAGTTTTACTATTTGTGGGGACTGTGTGATTTTCGTTTTCTTGAGAACATTTTGTTGACCACTGGTGCCCAGGGCCTCTAAGATACTCCTTTTGTTATAAAAAATCATCTTGGGAGATTTAATAATCAACTTTGGAGAAGTTTTCTGCGTCTGTATTTGTTGCGGGGCTGACTCTATTTTTTGTGTCTGATCAGGCTGTAAAACGACTTCCATATCTTCACAGGTCTCCATATTTTCCAATTTTGTCAAATCCTTCAACATGCTCATGCTCATAGGGGCCTTGTTTTGTCATCAATCTTATTTTACATATGACCTATAGCGGATCATATTTCCTCCCTTGTAACTGTGAAAATCCAAATTCATTGAGCTTGGCCTGGATCTGAGGCAAACAGGATCTAGTCTTTACCACAAAGGGTCCTACTATGAAAGGAAACTTTAAGTTAGATGCTTTGTGCATTTTTAGAAAATGTTATGTTTCTGAGATGATTATTTTCCTGATGAACTCCAGGGCAAAGACTCTGGGAGTCAAGAAAACAAGTAAAAGGTAAGGTCCCTCTTGATAACCGTATACCCAAATTACAGTGGAGTGCATGAAAAACACCCAATCTCCTACCTTGTTCTCTGGATTTGGTTTTAAAGAGATTTTCATTTATTCTAAAACCCTTGGCAGGTCGGTGTTAAAGATCAGGCTATAAGCTCTGGACATGATATTATTTATAAAAATGAGAATCATGATCCTTTTTCATTCAGTCAAGATGAATGTGGCTTTAGGGAACTCTGTCTTGTTTGTTTCCAGGAACATTCTCATCAAGTGCGTGTAATACCTGAAGTGCCTCAGTGATTGGAAATTTACCAGTTGTTTGTGCATATTATCAGCGATGAATCCTTCAAAATTGATACAGACTGACTAACCGGACTCTGACTGAAAAAAGGTCAACAGAAAACCCAACATGACCTCTACTACAAACTTCTTGTTATCTAAACCTAGAATCTAAATCAGTAAGGAACAGGCCCACTAGACCTCAATGACCATGACACTCATATCCATAGGCAATGACAGACTTTCAGAATGATGTTCGAGTTTAACAATGGTCTGCAAAAATAGGGTTTTGACCTCCAAGGGAAATTCTCTATAAACTGTAATTAATTTCTCTTCCTCGAAGGGCTCGGACATTGCTGGGGAAGACTCTGGTGTACCTAGGGCGTGTCGAATTCACGGGTTATCTACTCTGCACAGGACCTCTGACCCTAACTTATTCAAAATGACCCTTTCTTCCTATGAGTATTGTTCTACACACCAGCTTACGAATTTTGGGAAAGGGAATGCAATTTCAACGGTGTAAGGGACTATGGAGGCTTGGGCCACATCGAGGAAAGGTATTTGTTTCCCCACATTATCTAGCAAATTGGATCTGGACACGGAAATGGGCGAGACAGTTATTTATGTGTCGAATATATAAGAATCCTTGTCAGTTAGGGTTTCTTCTTTGGGGGCATGATCTTGTTCTATTACAGATAAAATGACAGGATTCGTGGCCATGATGAAAAATAATTGTGAATGGGCGAAGATTGCACGATTATGGTTCGTTGTTGAGTTTCGGTTCGAATGGATCATTTATGCCAATTTTAAAATGTTCAAATGATTCAAAATACCATAAAATAATGACCAGGGCCCTCCTTTTATATGAACGTTTTGATATCGAGGGTGAGGCAAAAAAGGTTTTGGGTAAACCTTATTTCTCTTTGATGTGCCCCTGGTGGCATCACGTGTCTGCGAGACAAAACCATGGTATTTCTCCCAACCCTCTCTCAAGCGATTAACCTTCGTGTTATTTCCTCGCCCGACACTTCTCTTGACCATCGATCTAGGTTTTTTGAGATCCGGGTCCCGTCAGGCCCCATCATCTTTCGCGCCTCCACTATACTAAGTCTTTTTCCGCTAGGTGTGACCCTGTCCTCCAAATTTATCGCATCTCCACACTGCTCTATCCTTCTACTAAATCCAATACTTGGATCCCATCTAAGAATTGTTATGGTGATAACATAGTCTCCAACTAGGGATGTTATCCTCCCCACGAGGTAGCAAAGAACAATAGACCGAGTGCCTACCCATTGGATTGTTATTTAATCCTGTAGTCTGAACCCACCAACCTTTATTCAAAAACTTAAAATTGACCCAGCATATCTTAGGGCCTTCACCTCGGGGTTTAACTATGTTGCATTTATTTAAATTTATGCATGTGAAAATAAAACGTAAAAATGATTATGTACAATGAATGGAAGGGGTGATGATCGTTTAAATGATATAATGTTTGAGGAACCTGGAACTCATAGGCCCTCCTCCAATGATATCTCCATTACTCTCATGTAGTATGTAGGCAGTACTTCCACGGTACGCTGCAATATTGAACGGTCCCAGCCAAATATGATCAAACTTCCTATGCTTTCCCTTTTCTTCATTTCTGGCGCCCATTTTAATACCAAGTCCCCCAGTTTGAAATCATCCACGTTGGTATGTCTAACAAAAGCCTCTTTGATCTTTTCTTGGAGCCACTGGGCATTATATAAATCCCTTTCCCTAGTTTGTTGTACATTGATTAGTTCATCATCTCTTTTCCAAGTGGTGTTTGTTTCCGCCTCCTTCTCCTGTAATAGCTTCATCACTGGAAATCCCAACGCAGTAGGAAAAATATCCTTTGTACCATAAACGATCTGAAAAGGGGATGTGGCTATGGATCTCTTTGGGGATATTCTGTCAGCCCATAATGTATGGATGAGATTTTTGTGCCAGGCCTTTTTATTTTCTTGCAACAGTTTTTTGATGATTCTGACTAAGCTTTTATTTGAAGACTCAGCCAATCCATTTCCTTGAGGATAGTATGTTGTAGAATGACCAAGGGTGATATTGTAAACACTTCAAAAATTTTATATTTTCTTGGATTTGAAAGCAGCTGCATTGTCTGTTATTATCTTGGTCGGGCATCCGAATCTGGATAGAATATTATCCTCTAAAAATCGGATGATAACATCGTTTGTTTCATGCCTGGTGAGAACTGCCTTAATACACTTAGTGAAATAATCTGTCGTTGTCAGAATCCATTTGTGTTGAGCTGAAAATTGTGGATGTATTTCCCCTATAAATCAAGGCCCCACTGTCTAAAAGGAGCTTCCACCAAAATGGGTTTTAAAGGCAGAGGCTGCAATTTTCCTTTCCCATCGAAAATCTGACATTCATGGCATTTTGAAACCTCTTTATAAACTTCGGGAAAAATTCTAGGCCAATAAAATACATCCCTCAAAATCTTATGCATAGTTGTATTCCAATCATGATGACCCCCACAGTCTCCCTTATGGAACTCTCTGATGGTTTTTCCTTCTTTTCCTTCTATCAAATAGCTCAATAAAATCCCCCTCGGATCTTTCCAATATAGAGATTCATTCACTATACAAAATTGTGTTGCTTTAATTTTCAAGAATCTGGCCTTTGTTTTACTAAATTCAGGAGGATCCTGCAAATTTTTCAACACAAAGATGATGTCTGCATACCATGTGGAGTCAAGAAATTTCTGGGATATTTGAGGACTTCTCTCTTCTGGTGCACTTTCTGACAGTTATGCAATGAATTTTATTCCTAGGAGTTCATAATTGGTCTGTCCCATCAACTTCACAAGCCCCTGCCCCTTGATCAACTTGGTAGGTTTGATTTCAAGGTCATATTCTAATAGCACTGCTATCCATTTACCACTCTTTCCTTCAGGATCAGGTTGGGTCAAAATGTCTTTCACAGAGCTACTGGGTACATAAGCAGTTGTATGAGAAAGCAATATGTAAAATCTAAATTCTTTCAAGCCCTTGACTAGTGCATATGCTTTCTTCTCCATGATATCATATTTCAAAGGGCCATCCCTCAATGTCTTGTTGTAATATGCTATGGGCTTCTCATAATCCTGCTCATATTTCTGAAGTAAAACACCAACAATTGCGTGCTCTGAGGCAAAAGAAAATAATATGAAGTCCTTTTCGAAGTTTGGGTTGGCCAGTACTGGAGCCTTGGTTGATGCCACTTTAATGCGTTCAAAGTATTTTCTAGCATCAGGGGTCCATTTTATTTCATTCCCTTTCTTTAACATGTTGGTGATATACTTTATGATTTCGGCCAAATTTGGGATAAACCTTCTTAGAAAGTTCACTTTGCCCAAGAAATATTGCACTTCCTTTTTGCTTCTGGGTATGCCAATTTTTAAGATCCCTTCATCTTTGTTGGGGTCTACCTTTATGCCTTCTTTTGAAATAATGTGACCCAGCAGATTTCCTTCTTCCATGGTGAAATTTGACTTCTTAGGGTTCAACGAGATTCCAAACTTTCTAAATTTTTGAAACACCCTTCTGAGATGCTTGAGGTGTTCTTCATCTGAGGCGGAATACACAGTGATGTCATCAAGGTAGATAACAATGAATTTGTCTTTTTCATCAGCAAAAGCTATGTCCATATCTCTCTAAAATGTTGCCCCTGCATTCAAACCCAAAAGACATTTTTGCATACATGAATGTTCCCCATGGCATGGTAAATGTCATTTTTTCTTGATCGTCAGGGTGCACCATAATCTGATTGTACCTAGAGAAGCCATCTAACATTGAAATTTTATGAGAACCCACTACCTTTTGCAAAATATGATCCATCTTAAGAAGAGAGTAGTTGTCCTTTAGAGATACTTTGTTCAGATTTATGAAATCCTCACACAACTTGATTTCTCCGCTCTTTTTTCTGACTGGCACTAGATTTGCCACCCATTTAGAAAATCTCAGGGACACTATGATTTTGGCTTCAAATAGTTTCTTTACTTCTTTCTCAATCAAATGCAGTAGTAAAGGATTTATCTTTCTTAATTTTTGTTTGAAAGGTTTATGATCTTCTTTGATTGGGATAACATGTTGAATTATACTGGTATCATAAACCTTCAAATCAGCATAGCTCTAGGCAAAAACATCAAGAAACTCTTTCATTAGTTTGATATATTTCTCCTTTACCTCAGGATCGAGTGTTCTGGATAGCTTAATTATCTTTGGATCTTCTGGGGTCCCAATATTGCATTCATCCACATCTCCTTTGTTTACTGTGATCTTTGGACTTTTGGCCACATCATTGTTATCAAAGAGTTTCTCCAATGGAACTAGACCCTTGGGAATGATGTTTCTCTTTAGATGAACTACATCTATGCCTGCAATCTAATTGTCAAAATACCTATCATTTGTGAAAGCAACTGCATCTACCTCTTCATCACAGTATTCTTCATCAATGCCCAAATTTTTGAATTCATTCTCCATCTAGAGGAAGCTTTCTATTTGTTTGTCATCTTCAAAAAATTGACAGTACTTAATATTACCTCTTACTGTTGGCCTGTACTTGACCTTGAAATTTTATTCATTGTCAGGGAAGATGGGAACTTTGAAAACTATTGTTGAAATAGCCAGCGTCAATGATCTTATTTTGTTCTCTTGGAATCGTTGAAAGATTATATTTTGGAAATTTCTCAAGGATTTCTAGTACTACTTTTCTATAAGCCCTCAGTCTAGGTTGTTTTTCTTGGTATATTCCTTTGATTTGATTGATAATTAACTCAGAGTATCCATGTACAGCAATCCTTTTGGCACCCAATTCTTTCAAAACCTTCAACCCCAATATTAACGCTTCATATTCGGCCATGTTATTTGTGCATTCAAAAACAAGCTTATAAGAACATAATTTTGAATCTCCTTTAGGGTGATTGATCCAAACGCCAGCTCCTGCTCCTTCTTTGCAGGAAACCCCATCAAAACTCATCTTCCATATCTGATCTTATACTTCATCATGTTTCTTTGAATACTCCTCAATCTATTGATCAGATCTCTCAGTCACGTCAATTTCTGGTTCTTTTTCTTCGAAACACAGGTCATTGAAGAAAATGGAAGATCCCAAATCAGTTTCCATAGAGGGGTGATTACTTGGTTGTGACTTATTGTTGACCATGTATTTAAGAAAAAATTCTATGAACAACCTTTTGTCCTGACCAAAAATGGGGATGGTGGCATATGACATGTCCATCTAGAGAGTTCCTTTTAATTTTGCAGCCCAAGACCTTGACAACAACATGCCAAATTTGGGGGGATGTCAGCAACTACTATATCCATAACCATGTTATTTGTTGGGATTTGTGCCAAAGATACCGCTAGATATTTAATAAGGCATAGGCACTTCACCTTCTTGGAATCAAAAGAGAACATATCTGTGTAAGGTATTGTGACATCTAGGCCTAGTTGGTCCCTGACCACTTTGGGCATTAAGTTATGATATGCTCCTGAATCCAACATGGCATTGTGTAGAGTCATGTCATGGACTTTCAGGCTAACATAGAAAGGGGGGACTTCTTCGTTATCACCATTTTCTTCTGCTCTTGGTCCAAATAAGATGGCAGCGTGGTCATCTTGTATGTTCAGGGTATCATAAGCCTATTATGTCTTAAGCATCTTGATGATCTAATTTGTATATTCGTTATTCTTGATTAATTCATTAAATGGTACAGAAATCTTGATCTTGGCCATCTCACTTTCAAAATTAAAAGAGGATGAGGTTTTCTCTACCTCCTTGGTGATCGTTTCTTTCCTTGCCTCCAATATTTTCTTCTGGGGTTATTCTTTCTGCTTTCCTTTGTCCATAACACCTTTTGTAGCAGAATATTTTGCAGGAGAATCCTTCACAGTAGAATCCTTTTTGGATTGACTTGAAGACGGTATGTTACTCTGATCTTCTTTGGTGGGGTTTCCCTTTGGAGGATTCCCCTTTGAAGGATTTCCATTTTGGAGGTTTTCAGACGCTCTCTGATTTCTAAGATTGTATTGCCTATGGAATTGCATGATGGCATCCTGCAATCCTGCTTGGTAATCTTCCCTTTCTACTAATATCCTTTCCTCTTCATATTGTAAAAATATCTCATTTGCATCCATGAACTGGTCATGTTTCTCTTTGGTTAAGAACACCTCTATTTCTTTATCATCAAAACTATTCATGTTGTCTTCAAAATACCCATCATAATTCACATTTACATAATTATTTTGAAAAGGAGGCATGATTTGTTGATCACCCTGATTCCTTGGTTTCCCTGATTCACATGATTTACTTGATTCCCCTGGTTTCTTTGATCTTCTTGATTTGAATGATTCCCTTGATTTATTTTCTATATTTGTATGATTTGTGGGATCGTCGGTCTCCTCAGATTTCTAGGTGGACCGTCAACCTGTTCTCTGGGGTTGGGCCTATTATCCAAGGCCATTCTTTCCATAATTCTCTCCATTGTTCTCGTCATACTTTCAAAACTTTCTTCTGAGGTTTGTGAGGTTGAAGGTTGGGACTTATCTTGATTTTTGTTTATGTATCTGCCAGAGTTATATTTTATCTTTCTTGAGGCCATTAGATTGACTTCGACTTCTATGGCATCAGTTATCATATCTTCTAATGTAGCAGACCTTCATTCTCTTAACAAAAAAGAAAAATCACTTTCAAAAGAATCAACATATCTGAGTTGGGTAGCTTTAGGGGGGGGTTTCACCTCATCAAGGATCAAATTATAGACCTTTATGAATCTGGCTGAAAATTCCTACACTGTTTCGTCGGGTGATCTTTTCATGTTTTTATATTGGGTCAAAAACTGAAGGGGAATTTTCTTATCACCCCATTTTGCAAGGAAACTGGTTTCAAAGGCTTCAAAATCTACAATACTAGCTGGTGGAAGGGATTTGAACCACTTCCTTGGTTCTCCTGCTAGAATTTGTGTAAACAGACTCATTTTTACATCCTCAAAGTCTACTTCTTCTAAGTCCATAAAATCATTAAACCAATCGAGGTGTTTATGGGTTGAAATGCTACCTTCAACATCATAAAGTTTGATCCTTAGGTTATACTCTCGATCTAGATCATGTAGTTGGGAGGGCAGTACGAGGGGAGAAAATCTAGCTGCCATGGCTGCTGTGAGGGGTCGAAGTAGTTGTTGATTTTGAGTGGGAATCACTATAGGCCTGGCAGATGTGGCTAAAACCAAATCTTGGAATCTTTTTTCGTCAAAGATGGTCTTGCTTAAATAGGATTCAGATTTAGTTTTGAATAGAGCTTGTTCAAATTTCACGTCAAAATCATGGTCTTCAATGCTTGTCACTACGTCCTTGGGTAAGGACAAACATTGGTATGGACGCAACACTGGGGTTACTGGATTTCATTATATTTTGTGTACGAGCCTTTCAGGATCAGACACAGGGATTGTAGCTTCTGGGTCTGGGTTTCTCCTGGTGTGGGTTCTCTTAGGAGCCAGGGTTTCCATCTCACATTGTTTGGTGCAACTGGTCTTTTGGTAATGCAGTCGCCAGGGAAAAAAAAATTTCAGCGAAGAAGGTATTTGATCCACTGTCACCCTCAGGGATCAAAAATAAATCTTTGAGTCATTTTCCCATAGAAGAGTTTTCACTTTCATCCCTGGAAACAGCGCCAAAATGTTAGCACTCTGTAAATTTTGTCTGACTGATAGACAAACAACAAAGGTAATTGTTTCAACCAACTTTAGAGCTGGGCACTAGCCTGCTCAAATCAGAGAGGGCTCTCTCGTTTCACTTGATATATCTTTGGCAATAAGTGGTTAGATTTGGTTTGTTTTGGGGGTTTTATAAAGTTGTTGGCTAGGAAGGGGAGGGACACTTAGGGCTATGGAGTCGAAATTATGAAAGTGAATGAAGATAATGACTGGCTGATAGAACTCTCCAGAGGATAAAGGCTAAATGAGGAAATGAATCTGAGTTGTAAATTGAGTTTAATCAGGGTGGTAAGAGGAAGGAGAAAACAAATAATTGCATCAGAGCATTATGGAAATGAATTATGAATTAGCTAAGAAGAAATACACATAGTTTAAATTACTTAAGTCGAGAGCATCACAAGACGAATTTTGGGCCTTTAACTCTCCAATTTAAACAGACAAAAATGTAAATGGAATAAAAAACACAGGAAATACATACAATGGAAGGAGACAAAACTCATATCACCACCATTAGAATCTTTTCATAGAGACTTCAAAAGTTTCTACATGTATATTCAATTCAGCTCCAAAAAATTACAATTGAGTTCAGAAACAACAAAAAGGTGCCCTTGCACTTCTTCCAACATTAATTCATTCATAATTCCTAGTACTTATACAATTCGATTACAAAGGCTAAAACTGGAACGTTTCAGCTTCTAAAATTGACTATAATAATTTCAACTGGCAGTCTCGGCATGTTAACTGATTTACAATGATTAAACAAAAAAGTTTCATAGATAACTGTTGATTCCTCCGACTACTCGCTTTTTGTCTTTGACATCTATCTAGCTATGATCTCCTATCGAATCTGCCAATCTGATGACACCTGCAGGTTATTTGTTGGTTCCCAGAAAACTACATTTCGTCTTGCCTAGCCGCACGATATCCTTCCACTGTGAGTAAAAAGGAATCTCATAATCCATCATTTCCTTTATCAGAATCTCCATATCGATGAAGTGGCATAAGACATATTTGGCAGTCCAATATTTACTGTCTTAAACTGATTTAATATCTCAAAATCTATGGCTAAGTGTTCCACCAAACTCGGTCCCTTCAATATTTCTTCCAAGCCCTCAAACTTGGAATTATCCAGTCTGCATTGTGTGAGGAGGGAGTTGTACTACTCTTGGTCATATAATTTCCTTTTCCATCCCAAAATGGTGGGAAGCCTTTGATAAACAATTGTTCAAATGTATCGATAAATTCTTGTATATTATGTTCCATCTGCATGGCTTTGGTCTGAACTGACTTGAGAAAATTGTGCTTAGCAATGATCCTTCTGGCCCAAATGATCAGGGTAGTCCTGTATTTGACCCCAATGGTCTAAATTTAATAAGTGGGAACAGAATTCATCAAATTTATAGTGTTTTGGGCCCATTTTGAAGGCTTCTTTGTCAGTGTTTCATTTACAATTGTACACCTGCTTCGGGCAGTGGTAGCCATGTTATCTTTATCATTTATAAAATTTAAATGCACACTGAACTTAGCAGCTTCAGCAGCAATAGCATCCCAGATTACATGTTTAGCTCCTTGCAACATCACTTTGCCTTTCAACCTCGTCTTCATCTTGTTCACCCTTTCTTACAAATCTTAATTTTCCTTTTGGAATTGGGCCATCTTTTCATCCTTCATTCACATCTCTTATTACAGCTTTTCTATGACCTCCTTAAAGCTCTTGATTTCTCTTGTCTTCAATCTTACTTGGGACATATCTTAGACGATATCTTCAGTGTTTGAATCAGCTCCTACTGCACCAGGTAAAGCTGCAGCCATGTTCGATACTTCTACCTGTCCTTGTGACCAATTCTTATTTTCCTTTTCTAGCTGCAATACTTTAGATTTGTAGTTTAGTGTTTCCTGTCTAAATGTCTATTTTTCTTATTCTAGAATAGTCAGCTCTACTATCTGTGGATGTTCTGTCACAGACATTTTCAACTTCTTTTTTATGCTTTGAATCAATTTGTCTTTCTCATATAAGGAAGCTTGTATTCCTTGAGGGCCTTCAGATTCCAATCTTTTGACCTGGGTCTGCTAGGCTCTGTTGGACACTTTTTCCTGCTTCGATTGTCCATCCAATTTAATTGATTGGGTTTTCAATCTCGAAACCCTCAAACTCAGACTCAGGTAGTCTGAATATAGCATGTCATTGGCATTTCTGTGGAATTTTACCTTGTCTGGGGCACAAATATTTTCATAATGAAGTTTGATTTCTGACACTTTATTCTCATCTTCCACTGATATGTTAAGTGTCTTCCTTTCTACATCCCTGACTGAAAACATGGAAGATTTATGTAGGGAGATTTTCTCTACTTCAGAAAACAAATATCTTATTTCACTCATGGCCTGATTTCCTTTCACAACATATTGCTTAGCTAGATCTTCTTTGGATTGGTAGACCGCTCCAGGTGCTTTATTAAATATATGTTTTTTGCTGCTGAAAGCTCTTGAGTTGCTTTCACCCTGTGGCGTGCTCTCTGTATTATCTCCTTCGTTTTTGGTTCTACTCTCCACCATTTCCCTGCTCATTTTTTCTTTAGGTTCTTCCTCCTCCAGGTTTACTATTTGCGTGGACTACGTGATTTTCATTTTCTTGAGAATATTTTGCTGACCTTTGGTGCATAGGGCTTTTGAGCTACTCCTTTTGTTATAAACACTCATCTTGGGAGATTTAATAATCAACTTTGGAGAAGTTTTCTGCGTCTGGATCTGTTGCGAGGCCGACTCTATTTGTTGTGTATGATCAGGATGTAAAATGACTTCTATATCTACACAGGTCTCCGAATTTGCCAGTTTATCAAATCCTTCAACATGTTCATGCTCGTAGGGGCCTTGTTTTCTCATCAATATTATTTTATATATGACATGTAGCAGATCATATTTCCTCCCTTGTAACTGTGCAAATCCAAATTCATTGATCTTGGCCTAGATCTGAGGCAAACAAGATCTATTCTTTACCACAAAGGTTCCCACTATGAAAGGAAACTTTAAGTTAGATGCCTTGTGCATTTTAAAAAAATGTTTTGTTTCTAAGATGATTCTTTGCCTGATGAACTCCAGGGAAAAGACTCTGGGATTCAAGAAAACAGGTAAAAGGTAAGGTCCCTCTTGATAACCGTATACCCAAATTACAGTGGAGTGCATGAACAACACCCANTGGCGTTTCTGTGGAATTTTACCTTGTCTGGGGCACAAATATTTTCATAATGAAGTTTGATTTCTGACACTTTATTCTCATCTTCCACTGATATGTTAAGTGTCTTCCTTTCTACATCCGACTGAAAACATGGAAGATTTATGTAGGGATATTTTCTCTACTTCAGGAAACAAATATCTTATTTCACTCATGGCCTGATTTCCTTTCACAACATATTGCTTAGCTAGATCTTCTTTGGATTGGTAGACCGCTCCAGGTGCTTTATTAAATATATGTTTTTTGTTGCTGAAAGCTCTTGAGTTGCTTTCACCCTGTGGCATGCTCTCTGTATTATCTCCTTCGTTTTTGGTTCTACTCTCCACCATTTCCCTGCTCATTTTTTCTTTAGGTTCTTCCTCCTCCGAGTTTACTATTTGTGTGGACTACGTGATTTTCATTTTCTTGAGAACAGTTTGCTGACCACTGGTGCATAGGGCTTCTGAGCTGCTCCTTTTGTTATAAACACTCATCTTGGGAGATTTAATAATCAACTTTGGAGAAGTTTTCTGCATCTGGATCTGTTGCGAGGCCGACTCTATTTGTTGTGTATGATCAAGATGTAAAATGACTTCTATATCTACACAGATCTCTGAATTTGCCAGTTTATCAAATCCTTCAACATGTTCATGCTCATAGGGGCCTTGTTTTCTCATCGATATTATTTTATATATGACATGTAGCAGATTATATTTCCTCCCTTGTAACTGTGCAAATCCAAATTCATTGATCTTGGCCTAGATCTGAGGCAAACAAGATCTATTCTTTACCACAAAGGTTCCCACTATGAAAGGAAACTTTAATTTAGATGCCTTGTGCATTTTCAAAAAATGTTTTGTTTCTAAGATGATTCTTTGCCTGATGAACTCCAGGGAAAAGACTCTGGGATTCAAGAAAACAGGTAAAAGGTAAGGTCCCTCTTGATAACCGTATACCCAAATTACAGTGGAGTGCATGAACAACACCCAATTTCCTACCTTGTTATCTGGATTTGGTTGTAAATATATTTTCATTTCTTCTTAAACCCTTGGGAGACAAGTGTTAAAGATCAGGCTATAAAATATGGAGATGATCTTATTTATAAAAATGAGCATCGTGATCCTTTTGCATTAAGTCGAGATAAATGTGGCTTCAGCTAAATCTATCTTGTTTGTTTCCAAGAACATTCTCAGCAAGTGCGTGTAATACCTGAAGTACCTTAGTGACTGGAAATTTACCAGTTGTTTGTGCATATTATCAGTGATGAATCCTTCAAAACTGATACTGACTGACTGACCGGACTCTGACTAAAAAAAGGTCAATAGAAAACCCAACATGACCTATACTACAAACTTTTCATTATCTAAACCTAGAATCTGATTCAGTAAGGAACAAACCCACTAGACCTCAATGACCATGATGCTCATATCCATAGGCAACGACAGACTTTCAGAATGATGTTCAGGTTTAAAAATGGTCTGCAAAAATAGGGTTTTGACCTCGGAGGGACATTCTCTAGAAACTGTAATTAATTTCTCTTCCTCGAAGGGCTTGGACATTGTTGGGAAATACTCTGGTGTACATAGGGCATGTCAAATTGACAGGTTATCTACTCTGCATAAGACCTCTGACCCTAACTTATTCAAAATGACACTTTCTTCTTATAAGTATTTTTCTGCACACCAACTTACGAATTTGGGAAAGGGAATGCAATTTCGATGACGTAAGGGACTATGGAGGCTTAGGCCGCTTCGAGGAAAGGTATTTGTTTCCAGACATTATCTAGCAAATTGGCTCTTGACACGGAAATGGGCAAGAGGTTTATTTCTGTCTTGAATATATCAGAATCCCTGTCAATTAGGGTTTCTTCTTTTGGGACATGATTTTGTTATGTTACGGATAAAATGACAGCATTCGTGGCCATGATGAAAAATACCTGTGAATGGGTGGAGATTGCATGAGTTTGGTTCGTTGTTGAGCTTCAGTTCGAATGGAGCGTTTGTGCCAATTTTCAAATTTTCAAATGATTCAAAATACCATAAAATAATGACCAGGGCCCTCCTTTTATATGCATGTTTTGATATCGGGGTTGAGGTAAAAAGGGTTTTGGGTTAACCACTTTTCGCTCTGATGTGCCCCTGGTGGCGCCATGTGTTTGTGAGCCAAAACCATGGTATTTATTCCAACCCTCTCTTGAGCAATTAACCTTCGTGTTATTTCCTCTCCCAACACTTCTCTTGACCGTCGATCTGGGTTGTTTGAGATCTGGGTCCCTGTTGACGGGCGTAATTGACTGCTCGTCAACTGGAGAAGTGGATCTCATCCAGGGTTGTCTAATTAACCCAAGTCGTTTGGATTAATCCACTCTGACATGTTTAGTGGCTCCATTGGTCATTCTAAGTCCTAAGAAAGCGAAAAACAAAACTAAAGAAAATACAATAACTTGATGAATAACAATCGCTGAAAACTATATATAGATCTAATATATATATTTACAGTTTAACTAACTAATATTTATAAAATAACTCTACTTATCATATGTACAATATATGCAAATGATTCTATTTCTAATATATATATATATATATATATATATAATATGTACAAAATACGAATTTTAATTTAAGTCCGCGAAAATCGAATGTAAATTGATTTTTCAAACAACAGTAAAGCTAGTATTTAATCTTTTTTGATTTGTTTTTTTATAATGTTTATATAAAAGAAATCAAATATCAAACGATCTAATTAAACATAAGAAATAACAGATGATAAAAAAAAAAAATTAACTACAGGGGGCTTCTATATTTATTATGCTAACGAAATCAAATAACAGACTGACCTGTTGTCGCATCCAATATTTGTTCAGTGTGTAGCATCCAATCTCCTTGTCTGATGAGGTAAACCTGCAGCAGATCCTACAATTGCTTCTCATAAATGTGAAGCAGTAATGATGGAATTCGAATGATAGAACATATAAGAGATACAATCACAGTAATCTCATAATTTCACAAGCAGCCACATTAAGATAAACCATGCTGTGAGAACTTGTATATAAATGTTCAATAAAAGATAAAGATAAATTTCTTAATTCAAGTTTGAACAAAATGATTGTTTATCTTAATTTATCATAAATTTCTTATGATAAATGGCCCCTCTCCATACAATACTTTGCAATATGTTTTATAATGTGGGTTTTATATCATAAGAAATAATTTGGTGTATTGGCAAAGACCATTTCTTAAGGTGTTGGGCTTGGTGGTGGTCATGGGTTCAAATCCCATGGACCCCCAAAACAATTTTTTTTTAAACATGCCACTTCAACTGATGATTGGGTGCCATGTGGCTGCCCATGACTGGGCCACGTGGCATCTCCCCATTCGATGGATTAATGCCACTTGTCAACCATTGACTAGTCCAGTTGCCTGCCACATGTCTGCCCTGTCAATGGACCTGCCCAATCACGATCAGCTAGAGAGTGCCATGTCATCTCCTGCACATTCAGCATGCTGATGTCATCAGCATTGACTTTTTGACCAGTTGACCTTTGACTTTTTACCTGTATGGGCTTTCGATCAGAACATGATAACTTTCGCGTACGGAGCCCGTTTGACAAAGTAAATATATCGTCGGAATCAGGAAGACGAGATGGACGCAATAGCGTTGGTTTCGTCAGATTCTTAGCACTTTCATTTTTTAGCATTTTTCAAGCCTTGTCAGGCTTCTGGATCCGATTTCGGATCAGGCACATACGTATAATACCTGTCGATCTAGGATCAACATTCATCACACTATGGCTGTAGAGACTGTGCATTGGCACTGACAGCATTAAGGATTGGAGAAGCATCCACGCGAAAGGTAGGTTTATCATAGAGTCGAATGCCTGAGAATTCTAGGTTACCCTTTAGACATGGAGGCAACTTATTTACATAGTCATAGGGTGTGTCAGGACAGACCCCGTAAGACATAGGATCTTCTTCAACCAAAAACCTCTCAATTTCCAAATCTGAGTCTTCACTTAATTCAATTGTGTTGTTTGTGTCTGCACAGGGTTTGGATTTGTTTCGAGCACATCGCGAAATCAAACGACCAACCCTTTTATTCTTGTAATTAACATCGACACTGCCCTTTAGTTTCTTCCCTGTGGGTTTTTTAACAGTTTTAGTGCAACTCTTTGGGTGTGAACCCGGTTGATTGTCTGGTTGAGTAACATCAGGGTAGGTCGAGGGTTCAATATTAGGGGCAAGATCACAGGGCAGGAGTGGTGGAGAAGAGGTTGTAGTGTTCACAAGGGTTTCAACAATAACCGGTTTATCAACTTGTCCCAACTCACTGTTACCAAAGCCATTTCGTAAAACAAAGGCATCCCAACAATCATTGTGTAATTGCAATTGATGCACAAGAATAATTTTAATTAAACCATGATGGAATAAACTCGAATCAGACCTCTACCTCCTAAACCATTTTCCCATTTTGTACAGAATTCTAAGGAGGAAGTAGGGCATGTTCAACGGGAAGTCAATGAAACTCATAATCAATCGCAGGTGATACAGGAAAACTAACCCAAATCTTCCTTCACACGTAATGAACTGTTTCACAATAGCAAGTAGATCATGCCACCTAGGTTTTAAGGATGAGACTGGCATACCTTGATCGCAACTAATGATTTTTCGTGAGGTGAACATCAAAGTCCAGGGGACCTCTTCAACTTTTGCATTCTTGAACCATTTTTGCCTGACAGCGGGTAAACCCGTGGCCTGGCTTAAAAACTCCTCGGTTACCTCTAACTGCATGTCACCTATCTTTGCTCTACAGCAATCGAAGGTTAATGCGAACTCTTGGGCAACTCTCAGATTGAAACCCTTAAATTTTTCAATGAATAAACGCCAACCGTTCCTTTCTAAACCGTCCCTGGCGTTATCATACGACAGCAAGGTTTGGATGCCATTGGGCTCGATCCTTACCACTAAATCCATGGCGAATAGAAGGGAATCAATAGAGCACTCACAGGTAGGGTTTGATAAAAAGCTACAGATCCATAGCCCCGGACCTCAACAAAACGATTCTATGATAGTTCAAAATGGTAGGCAAAGGCGTTAATCACCATGCGTAGGAGAAAAATCATAAAGCTCGAGACCACGCAGAAGAGTAATGGCATGTTGTACTTCATATGACACCTTGGCATTGGGTACATATGAGGATCAGAACACTTGGAAAACCAAAGTACGCACGTTCATAGCTTGATTACAAAGGTAAGTGTATCAAATAAAAATTGAATAATTAAAAGTTTTATGAATCAAAACTCCATTAATATCAATCGATTATTAATGAATGGAGGTCTTTCACTTATGTAACCAAGGCACGTTTAAAACCAAGGATTTATAAACAAGGAAAACAATCATGTTCATAGCAAAAATATGACAATTCGATAATAGACCATATGAACAGTTTTCCTTTAATCAAAAATCGAAACAAAGTGTCAATTCCAGTTGCGAGTTTTCATGCTTACAGTCATGAAAACAAAAATTGAAAGGAAGATATGTAAAAAGTGACAAGTGACAAGTGTCGTTTAGTGACAATGGTCATGACGAGTAATGAAAATTTAGAGACCCTGTGTAGGCAACTTACAAACAATAGAAATTATATTACTGCTGCCAACAATGACGACACGCTGGGAGAAGCAGTTATCTCTACCAAATGAACGAGTTCAGATTAGGAGAATCATAAAAACTTTGAATCGAAAACAACCAAAACGTTGTCTGAACATCGTAAACAATTATAATGCATTCCAGTTTCAGTCAACTGTTATTTTTAAAGAGATGAAAACTGACAACAATCTTAGCAGAAGAGAATCACGATATTAAAGTTAAAATCTTTGATACTGTTGACAGGGTCGCTGCTTCCAGCAGGCGTCCATAGCCTCGACAGGGATGTCAATTAACCCACTCCGATATCTGTATCCTATCAAGAAGTTCCAGATCAAAATGAAGGACATTTAAAGTCAAAACAGAATCCATATCTGAGAATTTTCTTATACCTAACATTGATTCACTGCCAGTGGGTCTGTTCAGTACCACGACGAAGTTATATTGGCGTCATGCATGCATTTACCCGCTGCCAACAGACCTATTCAGTATCTCGGCGGGTTTACAAGCACTAACCACAGCTCTCTGAAAATGTATTTAGTTTTTTAAAGATATTTAACAGAGCGGGGTGACACTGAAAATTTTAGTTTTTTAACACATCTTCTAAAAAAAATTTCTTAACTGTCCTTCATCAAGATTTAGAAATAGTCTGTTAATAAAACCGACTTTCAAGAGCAGGGAGACATCTCTAAGTTGTTCTCTTAAGGAACGGGGACAATGTAAAAAGAATTTTTATGGATGATCGTGAATACCTTTAGTTGCAGATTGAAATCAAGAAACGCTTTTCAAATAACAAGTTATCTTCAATATGGTTGCAAACTCAGAGAAATAGCAGAATTGATGTTCAAACAACTTTCAGCAGTCATTTTCAAGGGGAAATATTTTTTTTCTCTTCATCTGAGCTAGCCCATGATGCAGGCATGTGTGTTTCAAAAGAAAAGATCGAAAAGGAAAATCAAAACAAACCAGCAAAAAAAACCAAACAGCAAACAAAATAGAAAATATTTACACAGTGTACATGGGAGCGTCATCAGGCAAAGTACCTTTTAAGAGCTTGGCCATTCACCGGAAAGGCGTCTGGCTGCCCCTCTAAATTTTGTAATCGGAAGGAACTGGGACCCAATTTCTCAGCAATTAAAAATGGTCCCAACCATAAGTTCTAAAACTTAGTATGCTCTCCTTTTCCCTCATGAGGTTTGTCCCATTTTAGGACAAGGTCACCTACCTCAAAATTTTTGTCAGAGGCAGAATTGGAATCAAACCAGTTTTTAACAATGAGTTGATGTTGATCCAATTTCCATTTTGTTTGAGCCCTTACTTCTTCTAAGTTTAACAAAGCGTTAATTCGACTCTCCAAAGGGGGACAGTCTTCTTCCTGCACTTTCTGCGAAAACTGCAAAGATGGAAGAAGGACATGTGGTGGAAGACTCGCTTCCCTAGCGTAAATGAGAAAGAAAAATGAGTTGCCCACAGTGGTTTTAGGAGTTACTCTATCAACCCAGATTGCATTTAACAATGCGTTATGCCAATTTTTATGGTTTTTTAAGACTGTCCTCTTGATAATTTTGATCAGATTTTTATTAGTTGATTCTGCCAAACCGTTGCCTTGGGGGTAATAGCTGGCAGAATACTTTAATTTAATTCATTTTTCTAGAGCGAAATCACTCATTTCAAGAGACGAAAAATAAGAAGCATTATCAAATACTAGGCATTCAGGGATACCGAAACAAGTAATAATATTTGAATTCAAGAAGGATATTACCTGGCTGGTATTTACAGCTTTTAATGGGGCAGCCTCGGACCACCTGGTGAAGTAATCTGTGGTCGTTATGATATATTTATGTTGCTGCAAGGATGGTGGATTGATTGGGCCTATAATATCCAGACCCCACTGCTAAAAAGGGGAGTCTACCGAAATTGGTTGCAAAGGGAAAGTTGGTTTTTGTATCCGTCCGGATACTTTTTGACAAATCACAAACTTGCGACATAAAGCATGAGCATCTTTGAAAAGGGTAGGCCGGTAATAACCTTCTCTTAATACTTTATGGGCAGTGGTGTCTCCACCAAAATGCCCACCAGCTTCTCCTGCATGCAATTCCAATAAGACTTTTTCTGCTTCATCTTTCTCAAGACAACGCATTAGTACTCCATCAAAATTTTGATGAAACAAAATACCATTAATCAGCTGAAAAGAAGCATATTTTAATCTTAGTGCTCTCCTTTTTGTGGGATCAAGGTGATGGGGAGCTGATCCGTGTATAAGACAAAATTTTATGTCATCATACCAAGGACTAACAGGGTTTTGTGCACAGCAGATTTGATTTTGATAGTGTTATCCTGGATGTAACATATCATTTTCCTCTTGCTGTCCTACAACTGAATCAGCGACCAACTTGCATAAACCTTGGCCTCTTACAATTTGTGCTAGGGTGATTTCTATGTCATACTCTTGCAAGGATGTGACCCAGTTTGCCCTTTTTTCGCCTAGTTCTTTCTATACTAACAGATTTCTGACAGTCGGGTAAGGGACAATGATTTTCGTCCTAGATTTCAACAGATAAGATCGAAAGTGCTTTACTTCCTTGAAAACAGCATAGGCTTGTTGATCTACTACTGGGTAATTAAGTTCTGCCCCCTTGAAGGCTGAGATCATAAAGGCAATTGGGACTTCGTTATTTTCAGTGTTCTTTTGAGTTAGGACGGCAGTGTATGAGCGGTCAGAGAAAAATGTGTAGAGGGTGAAGTCTTGCGAAAAGTCAGGGCTCATTAGAGAAAGAGTATCTATTATGGTTTTTTTTATTGAATCAAAAGCCTGGCTTTCTAAAGGTCCCTAATGGTACTGTACATCCTTTTTTATTAGGTTTTGTAATGGTCTCACCATTTCTGAAAAACTAGGAACGAATCTCCTAACAAAGTTTATTTGACCTAAGAAAGATTGCATGGACTTCTTTGACGAGGGAGGGGGCAGTTTCGAAATGACTTGAGTTCTTTCAGGGTCAATAATCATCCCTTCACTCGATACAATGAATCTGAGGAACTTACCTTATTCTACTGCGAAGATAGATTTTTTAGGATTCAAAGAAATGTCGTACTTACGACATCGTTGTAGAACGGATCTTAAATGAGCTAGATGATCTTCTTTATTTTTTGAAAAGATAGTGACGTCATCAAGGTAAACTACCACAGATTGATTGATTAATCCTCGGAAAGCGATGTCCATCACTCTCTGGAAAGTGGCACCGGCGTTTATGAGTCCAAAGGACATCTTTCTATAAGCATAGGTGCCCCATGGAGTGTGGAAGGTGGTTTTGAGTTGGTCTGGAGGAGACATAAGGATTTGGTTATACCCTGAAAAACCATCCAGCAAGGATAATATTTCAGAACCAGATACATGTTGAAGGATCTGTTCCATGAGAGGGACAATGTAGTTGTCTTTGTCAGATGCTCAGTTAAGATTTCGAAAATCGACACATAGTTGAATTTCACCACTCTTCTTTCTGACAGGGACAAGATTAGAGACCCATTGTGTGTGCCTAACTGGGAAGATTATCTTATCGTTCAGAAGCTTGTTTAATTCCTTTTTGACCGTTGGTTCGAGTTTTGGGTGCATTTTCTTTAACTTTTGTTGAAAAGGTTGGGTTTGGGGTTTCATGGGAATAACGTGTTGTATGATGTTACGGTCAAAGGTTTTCAGGTCATCGAAAGTCCAGGAAAAAACATCTTTGAATTCCTTAAACAACTTAATAAATGCTACTTTTTCTTGCTCAGAACACCCCAACCCTAAATTAATGCACTGTGGATTGTCTTTAGTTCCCAAATTTACTTTTTCATGCGTCAAAGAGGAACTATTCGTTTTACAATTCACTGATTTTCTGAACTTGTCATGAAGATCATAAAAAAAAATTAATCTAACTACAGATTTCGGGATAGAATTTATCATGTCGGATGAAGATTCTGAAGATCTCGGATCAGTTATTACCGTAAAGTCACGAAGATTTTCATCATGAGTACCTTCGTCGATCATCGCGCCCTGAAAAGTTTCTTCCATATGCAGAAAACTTATAATGTGTTGATCATCATCGAAGACTCTCCAATTCGTGATGTTGTCTGGGATGGACGGTCTGAAAAATAGTTCGACGGAAAATGCATTCGGAGATAAGCCTTCTGCAGGAAAAAGTTTTGAAGCGACGTTAGCTAACAAATCAACTTCTGAATTATTCAATCTAGGAATAGAATTTATGTTAAATGCAGAAAAATTGTTCATCAAATTCCATACCTCAGTTTGATATATTTTAAGGTGCGGAGATAGACAGTGGATAGAATTTTTTATCTGTCTAACCACGATTTTTGAATCACCAAAGACAGTCAAATTTTGAATGTTCAAATCTAATGCTTTTCTGAGGCCTTGCAGGAGTGCCTCATATTCGGTTGTATTGTTCGTACATTCAAATTCTAACCGGCAAGCAATCAGAGTCTTATTACCTGCTGGATCGATGAGCACGCAATCTGCACCAACTCCTTCCTTAGATTTTGACCCATCAAAGTAAAGAGACCATATTTGATTGTTGTTGGTTACATGTGACCATTGAGAGGAAGTTGTTGGTTGCGTATATGTCATAACTTCATATTGTTGTTCTAGGTCAGTGATGGTAGAAGTTTCTGCCATGAAATTGCCGAAAAATGTATCAATTCCCTGTATTTTGGGCAAATCAGCAGAAGGAGTGAATGGTTCATTGGGATCATTTAAATCAGTTACCGTGAACTTCAGATAATGTTCACGATTTACCTTGATTATGTTGGGCTTTCCCTTCTTGGGCAGCCACAAGTGAGACCAATCTGTCACAAAATAGCCATGTAATTTCTCTTACTAGACTCTACTTACAAACAAACCATAAAATTTTGGAATATCTACAACAATGATATCAATCACTTGATAAACTTTAGGATTAGACAACAATCTTATAAGCACATTTTTTAATTCGTCTATCACTTTAACACTAGTTCGATCAAGCTGGATGGTTGAACTTCAGCATTAATCTTTTGACTGACAGACCAAGGCATTGCGTTAGATGAAGCACCTGAATCTACCATACAGTTATGTACATTCCTATTGAAAATTTCAAAAGTTAACAAAAATGGAGGGACATTTCTGCGAGTATTAACGGTGGAAGTTTGTTGCTTTTTACTCGCAACCTCTGAAACTAGTTTATCTACATTATTTACAGGAAAGTCTCTTTTATCGTGAGGCTCGGATGTAGTTTTGGCAGAGGCCTTCTGAGGAATTTTGGGGTTGTTTTGAACGCCATTGTTGTTGTTTGGATTGTTATTTTTGTTGTTCTCTGCAATATTCTGCAGCATTTTTTGCAGAAGAAAATGGAATTTTAATAATTCGTAAACAAAAATGTTAGCCCTAAGATTTTTTAGATCTTCAACCAAATCATAATCTAAACTTGGGTTTACGGAATTCTGTTTAGTCTGAATTGATTTAGAGTATTTTGGAGGCAAAGTCGTAGTGATTTCAGAAGAAGGCTTATTTGTTGTCTTGCTCCTAGTATTGTAAGGATGCACTGTTTCGAAATTAGCTTGAAAAATGCTATCCGAAAAATGTCCAAAAATATTCGGAGAGGATTCATCTTCTTCTACCATCTCTTGTTCAGCTACTTCTTCAGGAATCTCGAGAGGAATCAAATTATCGTGTGCTTCTAGGATCATTTGAATAACAAATTGCAGGCTTTCTAGATTTAGGCCTTCAATATTTGAATTAAGTCGGTTGGTGGGAAAAGGCTTCCTAAAAGGGGGTTTGTAAGGCCCTTTGCTTGAAGAAGCTTCTTCAGCTGACCTTTTCAAATCAATAACTTGGTTGGACAATTTATGAACGACTTTCTGTAAGTTTTCTAAATCTGAACTCTCAAGTCGAGCTTTGTTTTGGGAAGCTTTAGGAAGGATTTCAATTTTCTTTCTGGAAGATGAAATAGTCTCTATCTCGTTGCTAATAGTGTCTTTTAAACTAAGAATGTCTTTCTCAATCTGACTAGCCTCTTCGAAAGCTTCTAACAACGTGGCTTTCTTGGATCTCTTTACCCAAATGGCTATGTTTTGATGTAATGCTTTCGTGTAGTATGCGATAATAAGATTCTCGACAGGCATCGAATCCGTAGGGATTCAGTTCTTTAGTATCAAGAACCTTTGATTAAAGTCTTTGATCTTTTCTTCGAGGTTCATTTTTAAACTAGAAAGCTCCATGACTAGAACTTCAGGAGACTTGTCGTCTTCGAACTTCTCAAGGAAACAGGATTCAAATTTCTCCCGTGACACGATGGTGTGGGGTTGTTGGGCAAAGTACCAGGTAGAGGCATTGCCTTCAAAGGTGTAGGGAAACAATCTACAGACTACGTCTTCATGCTCAACACTACAGAGTCTAATGGATAACATAAACTTTTTGATGTGATCTTCAGCGATCAGTTTGGAGTCCAGGTCAAATTTAGGAAGTCATTTCTCTGGGTGTTTGGGTAAAGGATGTTGAGGCCCAGGTATGGTCGGTGCGTCTTGGTCAAGCCAGGGTCTAGCGGGATTGTTTGCATTGGCCATAGGTGTGGGTGGTGTCAAAGGCTGGGATGAAGAATTGTCTTCGTCAGAGGATTCTTCTCCAGAGGAAGAAGGAGATGAAGGAGGTGGTGATGATGGAATATCAGATCCTCCTGCTGCAGGAGTAAGGATTGGATCTGTAGGGTTTAAGGTAAGGTCAGTACCTCCAAGTTGTTCTCTGATATCAGAGAAGTCTAATGGTTGATTCAAAGGTCGGTTTGATTGTCTTATACGGGCTAAGGCACTGTGCGTTCTTATGAGAGATTGCCGAACAATTTCTTGTATGTCACCACCCGTAGGATTTGGAGTTACTGGTTCAACTGTGATCCGTAGATCGTCGTTTGATGTGGTTGCTATTTGAGGGACAATGTTTTTGTCTGAATGACTTCTAGTTACTATAGGTGAGCGGGTACGTGGGGGAGGAGTCTTACGACCTCCTCGTGCCATTAATAGTTTTCAGACCCTCTTTCTAGCGCCATTTGTTGACGGGCGCAATTGACCGCTCATCAACTGGAGAAATGGATCCGGTCCGGGGTTGTCTAATTAACCCAAGCCGTTTGGATTAATCCACTCCGACGGGTTTAGCGGCTCCATTGGCTGATCTAAGTTCTAAAAAAAACAAAAAACAAAACTAAAGAAAATACAATAACTTGATGAATAACAATCTGTTGGCAGCAATAATATAATCTCTACTTTTACAAGCTGCCTACATAGGGTTTTTAAATCCTCGTCACTCGTCACAACCTTTTTCATTAAACAACGCTTGTTACTCGTTGCTTTCTGCGTACCTGCTTTTTGATTTCGTTCTCATGACTGTAAGCATGAAAACTCACAGCTGGAATTCATGTTTGATTTCATCAAAGGGTTAATGTTCATATGGTTTATTGTCGATTTGTCGTATTTTGTTATGAACATGGTTGTTTTCATGGTTATAACCCCTTGGTCTCGAACACACCTTGGTTACATGTGTATTAAACCACCATCTATTTAACATTCGACTAATGTTAATGGGGTTTTGATTTATAAAATCTTTGATTCAATTGTTTATTTGACATATTGATTTTGTGATCAAATCGTGGATATGCATACGATTGTTTTCAACTGCTATGACATTTGTGTGTACCATTATGTGAGGTGTCATTCCTAGTACAGCGTGGTATTATGTTTTTGCATGGCCTCGATCTACACGATTTTTCTCACACGCATAGCAATTAACACTCCCGCCTACTATTTCGAGTTGTCTTTGCATTGTGTTGGGGAAGATCGGGGCAATGGCTCAATGCTTGTTCTGTCAAACCCTACCACCGAATCCCCTGTCGATTCCTTACTGTTAGCCATGGCTCCTATGGTAAGGATTGAGCCCAACAGTGTCCAGACATTATTATCATTTGACAATGCCAGAGATGACTTAAAAAGGAATGGTTGGCGTGTGTTTGTTGAAAAGTTCGAGGGTTTTAATTTAACAGTTGCTCAAGAATTCGCGTTGGCATTCGACGGTTGCAGAGCAAAAATAGGTCTGTGCAGTTGGAAGTAATTGAAGACTTCTTAAAGCTAACCCCGTAATTGCCTCCTAGAGACACGTTTTTGTGTGAGCGGTTCTGAGCAAACGGTTTTGAATTAGATCAAACCCTTGAAAACCCAGAACCGAAATGAGCCCTTTTACCTTGATCGCAGGAGGTTTCCCCATAAATTGGGTCATTACAGAGATATAGCTCGTCCTTTAGAGGTCAAATCTCATATTTTCTCTGTGGTTGAAAGGTGCTCTTTGGTCTGTTTGCAATTGTTGAAACGTTTATTACCTCTCCAGGCCTGTACCTCAGAACCCCTCTCACCCGTCCAGCCTTGTGCCTCAACCTTCTTCTGTGATTCCTTGATCAATCCAAAGGATTTTCAACCAGTCTGTCAGCAAGTTATACATCTACAGGGTCTGTTGTTTTTAAGAACGTGGAAGCAACGACTGCCATTGTAAATTCAAAGATTGCTTGATTAAGTCGAATCCCTTAATCTGAGATATGATGTTTAAAAATAAGTTTAGGATGATTTTGTCTTTTTTTAATTAGAATACATGATTTGTTTGCACAGATTACCTCTAGTCTGTTTTGATTGATTCAATAAAATACTATTCTAGTTATAATTATAACTAGCTACAGAATCGTGAGATTCTGTAGCTAGTTATTAAAATTCGAATTACTTGCTTTAATAACTGAAAAATGCATCTGAAATCTTTTATTCTTATGTGTTTTCAGGTACCTACGATTTCTAAAGGAGATTTGAACCACTGGTGGCATCTCTTAGCATGCTATTTTTTTTTTATGTTGTTTTAGAATAGGCTGTTAGTTTTGATATCAGATAGAATCTAGGAGGTTGCATCCCCCACAATTTTTGGAACAAATTAGATGATATCCATAGGAAACGTTTTGATCCTGTAACCTGTATAAATGTATTGTTTTGTAAATTAAAGACCATCGCTGCCTGGGAGCAGAAACTATGGATTTATGATTGACAGACTTGAATGGAAGTTGATATTGGTACAACTTTAGCTTCGATATATCATATTTTTATTCAAGTTATGGTCATTTCGATTTGTAATTAAATTGTGACTACTTTAGATATCATGGTTTATTACAGATTGGTGTGATGAAATTTATATGATGTCCGTGTTTTATGTCCCTTATATTATATACAGCAATTACTCTGTTCAAATTTGATGATTAGAAGATTTATCTTCTTTATTCAATGAGCAGTTATATACAAATTTTTACAGCCAGATTTATCTCAGTGTGATCATTTGTGAAATCATAGAATTGTTGTCACTACTTCTCTTATATGTTCTATCATTATCATTCAATCATTGTTGCTTCGTGTTTACGAGAAGCGTTTGTAAAATTTGATGCGGTTTACCTCATCAAATAGGGAAATTGGATACTATATGCAGGACAAATGGGAGATGTGATTACAAGTTAGTTCCCTCGTTTTATTTCATTAGTTTAATTAATATAGGAATTTCCTATAGTCTAAATATATTGTATTGTTTGTTATCTTTGACAGTTGCTATTTCATTTCTTGTTTATAAAAGTTACAAAAAAATCAAAAAGACTGAATGATAGTTTTGCTATCATAAATCAATACATATTTGATTTTTGCAGGTTTAGATCAAAATTTGCATTCTGTAAATATTACACATATTTAGAGATATAATCATATAGATATATTGTAGAGCTATTTTGTAAATATTAGTTAGTAAACTGTAAGTATATTGTAGATTTGTATATAGTTTTCAGCAAGTGTTTTTTATTAAGTTATATTCTTTAGTTTTGTTTTTCACTTTCTTAGGACTTAGATCGGCTAACGGAGCTGCTAAACCCGTCAGAGTGGATTAATCCAAACGTCTTGGGTTAAATAGACAACCCCAGACCGGATTCACTCTTCCAGTTGACGAGCGGTCATTTTCGTCCATCAACACAATCACTGAAAACTATATATAGATTTAATATATATTTACAATTTAACTAATTAATATTTATAAAATAACTCTACTTATCATATGTACAATATATACAAATGATTCTATTTTTAATATATATATATAATATGTACAAAATACGAATTTTAATCTAAATCCGCGAAAATCGAATGTAAATTGATTTTTCAAACAACAATAAAGCTATTATTTAATCTTTTTTTATTTGTTTTTTTATAATGTTTATATAAAAGAAATCAAATATCAAACTATCTAATTAAACATAAGAAATAACAGATGATAAAAAAAAATTTAACTACAGGGGGATTCTATATTTATTATGCTAACGAAATCAAATAACAGGCTGACCTGTTGTCGCATCCAATATTTGTTCAATGTGCAGCATCCAATATCCTTGTCTGATGAGGTAAACCTGCAGCAAATCCTACAATTTCTTCTCATAAATGTGAAGCAATAATGATGGAATTCGAATGATAGAACATATAAGAGATACGACACAGCAATCTCATAATTTCACAAGCAACCACATTAAGATAAATCCTGCTATGAGAACATGTATATAAACGTTCAATAAAAGATAAAGATAAATTTCTTAATTCAAGTTTGAAAAAAATGATTGTTGTGTGTTAAATATGGAACATAAAACATGGATAATATATAAATTTTTATCATATCAACTTGTAGTAAACCACAACAGCGAAAGCAATCATAATCTAATTACAAATTGAAATAATCATGACTTGAACAAAACCACAATACGGAAAAGCTAAAGCTGTGACGAGTATTATATTTCATTCAAGTCTGTAAATGAAAAATCCATAGTCTTGCCCCAGGCAGAGATGATCTCATGTTTACAAAATAACATGCTTATATAGGTTCCAGGAACAAAATGTTTCTTGTTGAT
>ML781679.1:148341-179690 GCA_009831015.1 Picea engelmannii | reverse complement strand
GCGAACAGTCAAGGTTCTCGCAGGCTGCTAATGGACACAGTGCGAGAATCCCTGAAACTAATGAAAAATTTGAAAGAGCAAGCAAAAATCAAATTGGCTTATAGACCCAGAAGGTCTCTCAGGGTATCCTGAGGACTCAGAGATGGACAAATCAAGAGAAAAATGCAAACAAAGCAAATGGCCACAGAAAGTTTAAAAAAATCAAAAAGAAAAGGGATAAGTTCCCCAATGGAGTCGCCAATTTTTTTATAGGATAAGTCCGTAGGTGCGGACACTAACTGACCTCCCTAGATCCACCTGGTATCTAGAACAAAACAGGACAGAATAATACACTTTCCCTAGATCTAGCCTATTGAATGAACCAAGAGATAAGGGTTATGGACATACCTTGTGATCGCTTTCCTTATGTCTCTATTGTTCCAAGATTTGCTTCAATGCTCTCGTCCCGTCCGGATCAGAACAAAACGAACCAATCGAAGTAAAGATAAGTTAAGATATTCAATGCCTAGTCTATACATATGATCAAGGAATTATGTAATAAAATGACATCATCTTTATGGGAAAGGGACATATTGCTGTATTAATTAAATAGAAAGTGAAACTTACAACCTGAGCATTGATGTCATAGGTCTCCTTTCAACGGCTTCCAGCTCTGACACACACACTTGCTCAGGTATGAAGAAAGTCTACCACATGTGATGACCTTGTTGTTGTTTCTTACTGTTGTAGCATCTATCCTCCATACAGTCTTGCACTAATTCTCTAATCAATCTCTTGCTAACTTGCTGCTAACTGAACTTCTATTAACCCTTTCCATGAGCAATCCCCTCAATATATAGGAAGAGTTATATTAGTTACTTGGATAGGGAATGATCCCAAGATATCTGGAATGACAGTACTTGAGTAACCACTCGAAAGCCAACTCACCCCTTCTAGAAGATTCCCTTCTAGAAGGTTCGAGATATTTATCTTTTTCCTTTGTAAAAGCATGTTCGCACCCTAACCATGAGTACAGTGTGAGAAGTTTGCATCCCAATATAAAGCATACTGCGAGAAACTTGAATTCCCGCAGGTGACCATATAAGCAGCCTGCGAACATGTTTCAAAGTGTGAATTGTGGGAGAAGACAACTGTAACTTTTCTCAGGTAAGTGTTTTTGATAATGAGTTTGATTTTCCATCATCATGATATCATCATGACATCATCACAATGACCAAATTTATGGATAACAACTATGTTCACTAATTCCTTCTCTGAAGTGATCTCTTCAATAGCTTGTAGTTGATCTCTTAACTGAGATATCCTTACAAAGTATGATGTTATGTTGTCATCCTCATTCATCTTCATGTCACGGAGCTCATTCTTCAGACTCATAACTTGTTGAATGTTTCTAACTGAGAAGAGATTTGTTAGGGCATTACATCTTCTTTGACGAGTCAATATGGGAGATGTAGGGTATCAGGTGGTCTTTTATAGAATCCGCTATGATACTCATGGAATTGATGTCAACATATTTGAACTTCTCCATAGCTGCAACGTTCTGCAGTTCCTTCTCTTTTTCTTCTTCAAGCTCTGGCTTCACGATCTTTCCTTTCACGATATCCAGTACTTTATTCTTGGTAAGGATGAGGTCAATCCTTGGCTTCCACACTCTGAAGTTAGAGGCTTCATCTAACTTGTTCTCAAACTTCATAGAGTTAGTCATGGCTTGCTTGACTTGGTCAAACCCTAGATTTGACCAAAAATTAAAACTTCACGTCTTGGCTTGCTGAGGGTATCAGGAGATTCGCTAGGCTAGAGCACACTGATCTATCTAAAGAATAGGTCAATCCATTCACTTAAGGTGCCTCAACAAGATGTTTAGGGTTTTTGCAACTGCTCCTGCTAGTAACCCTAGTGACAATGTCTTGGAAGCTGCTTCTGCTAGTAACCCTAGCAGTAGTTCCTCAGTGAGCTAAATATCCTAGCGGCTATGTTTCCTTCCAGCATTTAGACTGAATGAAAGAGGTGTGGGCCCATAACCTATTAGAATATAGAATATTGTGTGCTCGTTTTACCATTGACGATACCCTCGTCACCCAACCATAGGCCGAAGCCACCCTTCGAGCACCTTAACCTTGACTAAGAATTACTCCAGAAGAAAACCCTAGGCTCGATAGCCAAACAAGTTGTAGTGCATATTCCTCCAAGGATAGTGCACCAACAATAGTTGATCAGACAGTCCAAACACTAGCCAAGAGATAGTCCAAGCCAATACTGAAACTAGTTATTGTAGCAGCTGCACCTGCAACTCTCCTTCACACGTGCGCACCAAACTGGGAACTGCAGTGTGCACCAACTTCTCTCTGCAATTATGAGATGTGTCAAATGAGAAATGACGCCCTGTATTTATAGTGGTTCTGCCAGATTTGCTGGGGCAGACTTCTCCTTCTGGATATGTGTATGTTCAATATACTATTATTATTTCTGGCCGACTTCTTCTCTTGGAGGATAATAACCTAATGTAAATTATTTTCTTGAGAGGACAAGACTTATAGGGTTATTATCCAACTCATTAGGGTTTTCTCTTTCTTTCCAAAGTCTTCTATTCTCGTCAAGTTCACACGTGGAGGTAAATACCTCCCGAAGCTACCATAATATTAACACCTCCCCCCCTCTCTTTCTCTCCCTCCCTACCCCCTTCCCTCTTCCCATTTGTTCTCCCTCCCCTATTAACCTATTAGGTATCTAGAGAGGTAGTGGGGGGATCTGAGGGCCCATAGTGATAATAGTGGAGGTCATTCAATGTAAGGTGGAATAGGTCCACTATAGTATTAAATAAGACCCACTATGGTAGTTAAATATAATAAATGTAAGAGAACTTACTAGAATGTTATACTTTTAGAAGGTTCATCCTCTAGAATGTTCTTAGCTAGTTGGTAGCACTATATAAATGGGTTCAATAAATGTAATGGTACATGAAGATAATTATTGTATTGTGATTTGTAGCTCAATAGGAGGATTCCTCCTCGAAGAGGCAAGTCATGAACATGAAAGGATCCATTCCATAACATGATGTATTGTATGGTGCTTCCCTACCTTAAGGGTTTGATAATAATAAAGGAGATTTTGCATATTGTTCTTGTATATATATTTTTGTTCTTTGGTATTCAGTCTTGGGTACTTAACAAGTGGTATCAGATAACTTTCCTTGGATAGAAGTGTGGGCAATTGTTTTTTTATTTTTGCAGATTTTGTTTTTCAGAGAAGAAAAAGAGGGTCGCGACATTCCAGACGATTTCTGTAGGTTTTGTTGCAAAATTTGAAACATATGGTGGTATATATGAGTTCCTCTCATAAAAAAACCTAAGTTAAATGAAAAATTGTTTGAAACAGAGTCCAGGAAGTCAAGTTATTTTCATTTTAAAATCTGCAATTTTCAAGTTTTTTTTTTTTTTTTTTTTGCAGACAACCGCTTGATTTTTCTGATTTTTGTAGCAGATATGGATGAATTTTTTTAAAACAATTGAATATTTGAGTTCCTCTCACAATTTCACCCAATTTAAAAAAAACAAATCATCTCAATCATATCTCTAGAAGTGAAGATACCATTGATTTAAAACTAGTGATTTTGGGGTTTTTTTTTGTGACGGCGACATGACTGTAGAGTTCATAACTTTTCATAGGGTGCTCATATTGCTACCAGATCAGTGCCATTGGATAAATCATTTTAAGATATTTCTATTGATATATTATATCTTTTGTTTCCAGTGGATATTGGATTTCAACTCCTCATGGGCATTCTACAAAAGATTGAAGCTATTGAGCAACATTTTCACAAGGAGCAACAAATTATTAGTGCTAATTATCAAAATGTTCAAAGGTCCTTGGCTAGAATGTAGGAGAGATTTCTTATGGCAGACATCAAAGATGCATATAATCAAGAATTCTATGCTTGGTATGATTTTGAGGTCGATTGTGATGATTGGTATATGGATAGTTGTCACTTATGGGATAACAACCACTTTCATATTTTATTTTATGAGTCTACTTCACCTTATGTAGAGCACATTATGGAGAGAAGTTCATATCCTTCTATGAACACTATTTTTCAGTATTCTCCAGTGCTAGTGTGTTATTCATATTATTTTTTGGATATGGAGGTATCTACATATTTGGATCCCCATGATGAATGTAGATATTTGGAGCATCATTTTCAGTTGGTTCATGGGTTCAGATATCTTCTGCGTGGAGTTCACATGATCGCTTGGACATGGGACCCCAGTTTACAATGGTAGTTGGAGTACTTCAGCATGTTGGTTTTCATTTCTTCATTGGACCTTGATTCTCTAGTTTATTTCAACACTATGGTCCACACTTATCCATGGGACCCTGGTATATGGTTGTACATCAAGTGTTGAGAACAACGCTTTAATAAGGGGGATGGAATGTTAGGTAGCTAGAGAGGTAGTGGGGGGCCCTGAGAGCCCATAGTGATAATAGTGGAGGCCATTCAATGTAAGGTGGACTAGGTCCACTATAGTATTAAATAAGGTCCACTATGGTAGTTAGATATAATAAATGTAAGAGGACTTACTAGAATGTTATACTTCTAGAAGGATCCTCCTCTACAATGTTCTTAGGTGGTTGGTAGCACTATATAAAGGGGTTCAAGCACTATAATGGGACATGAAGAGAATTATTGTATTATGAGTTATATATCAATAGGAGGATTCTCCCTCGAAGAGGCAAGCGAACAAGAGAGGATCCATTCCATAACAAAATCCATTGTATGGTGTTTCCATACCCTAAGGGTTTGATAATAATAAAAGAGATTTTTCATATTGTTCTTGTATATCTACTTTTGTTCTTTGGTATTCAGTCTTTGGTACTTCAGCACCACAACAAATATACAAGAACAATATATAAAACCACCAATTTATTATATAAAAACCTTTGAGGTAGGGCAACACCATACAATGGATCCTATTATGGAAGGAATCCTCTCCTATTCACTTGCCTCTTTGAGGGGACATCCTCCTATTGAGATAACGCTCCCAATACAATAATTATCTTCATGTCCCATTACATTTCTTGAACCCCTTTATATAGTGCTACCAACCACCTAAGAACATTCTAAAGGAGGAACCTTCTAGAAGTATAACATTCTAGTAAGTCCTCTTACAATTATTATATCTAACTACCATAGTGGACCTTATTTAATACTATAGTAGACCTAGTCCAACTTACATTGAAAGGCCTCCACTATTATCATTATGGACCCTTAGGGCCCCCCATTGCCTATTTAGCTACATAACAGTTTGGTTGATCCACTCAGAAACATTATATCATATGACACCACATAGAGAATGGTTCTACGAGTATGGACAATATGATGGAGGTGATGTGTTCTTGGGGGACGACTCAACAACCAAAATTTTTGGATGAGGAAGAGTTTGATTGATACTGCAGGATGGGATGAAAATAACACTTCCAGGTGTGCTACACATTCTAGGTTTGGAAATAAAACTGATATTTGTCAGTAATATGAGTGATGATGGAGTGAACACTCTGTTTCATAAGGATTCATGCAAGATGGTCAAAGGTATGATGGTCTTAATGAAAGGATTTTGGATTGGAACCCTATACAAGAGTTAGGGAATGTCGAATTGACTAGATGAAACATCATCATTTCTCTTTAATTAGACTCAACTTCGACTCAAATCGACTTGAATCAGGCTGAATCGATACAAACCGACTTGCCAAGATGTGATAAAATTGACTCGACCATGCTATGGCATGAGAGGATGGGACATATTGGAGAAAAAGGACTTCGAGATATGCACAGTGAAGGTATGGTCAAAGGTTTTCTTGAATGTGGTTTAGAAGTCAAATTTTGTGAACATTCCATATATGGAAAAAAAAATCGAGTGAAGTTCTCATCTGGAGCGACAAGGGAAAATGGGATTCTAGAATTGGTGCATAGTGATGTGTTTTTCCTGGTTAAAGTGCCTCCACTTGGTGAATCCATGTATTACGTCTCCTTCATAGATTATTTTTCCAGGAATACATGGATATATTTTCTGAGGAATAAATCATAGGTTTTCGAGAAATTTAAAGAGTTTAAAGCTCTAGTATAAAACCATATAGATAAGAAGATTAAGGTGCTAAGAAATGACAACAGTTGTGAATTCAGTGGAAAATAATTTGATCGATTTTGTAAGAAGTGTGGCATAGCACGCCAAAATATCACACCATATAACCCATAACAAAATGGAGTTTTCGAGAGAATGAAAAAAATGTTGATGGACAAGGCAAGGACCATGCTCAGTGGTGTTGGGATCACACAAGAATTCTTGGTGAAGGTAGTCATCACTGCAAGATATCTGGTGAATGTCTCCTTCGTCGGTGCTAGTCGACACGACTCTGCATGAGGTATGGTCAGGTAAGAATCCTCCAGTTTCAAATCTCAAAGTATTTGGTTTTGATGCATTTGTGCATGTTCCCAAGGAAAAGAGGAGCAAGCCGAACAAGAAGGAAGTGAAATGTATTTTCATTGGATACAAAGAAAGAATGAAAGGATATAAGATCTAAGATCCTACATCAAGGAGAATAGTTTACATTTGTGATGTGGTATTCATAGAATTCAAAGGTAATTTAGAGCCTGGAGAAGTTGTTCAGATCGAGAATAACCCTGATATGTTGCAGTTTGAATTGAGGAAGAAAGAAGATGATTCAGATGAGTTGACTGAATTAGAGAAAGAGGTGGAACAACATACTTTGGTAGTAAGGAGGTTAGAAAGAGTAAGAAAACTAGTCATATATTATTGTATTCCTGACTTCTGTTCCAGATTTATGTTAAATTCCATCGATGATGAGCCCAAGTCGATCAATGAGGCCATTGACTCAGCATACGGTAAACTATGGAAGGACGCCATGGTCGAAGAGATGGAGTCCTTGCACAAGAATGAGACATGGGATTTAGTTAAGATACCTAGTGGAATAAATCTCATCGGTAGAAAATGGGCATTCAGGAAGAAGATGAATGTCGTCGGACAAGTCAAGAAGTTCAAATATTGACTGGTAGCGAAAGGATATTCCCAAGTCAAGTGAGTCAACTTCGATGAGATTTTTCTCCCTGTTGAAAAATTAACTTCCATTAGAGTATTAATGTCTCTAGATGCAGCATTTGATCTAGAAATAGAACATATGTATGTGAAGACAATTTTATTACATGGGGACCTTGAAGAAGAAATATACATGAAATAACCTGAAGGATTTGTAGTAAAGGGAAATAAAGAGTTGGGCTGCAAAATGAAAATATCCCTTTGTGGTCTAAAACAATCACCAAGGATGTGGTACCAGAAGTTCGACACATACATCCTTAGTTTGGGATTTGTGAGAATCAAAGATGATCACTGCATATATTCCAAGGAAGAAGATGGGTGTTTCATATACATAGGTTTGTATGTCAATGGCATGTTGTTGATTGGAAATAGCATGGATGCAATAAAGGAGGTGAAGAATCAGTTATTCTCCAAGTTTGACATAAAGGATCTCAGTGCAACTAACTTCATTTTGGGAATGGATATTAAGAGAGATCTAGCCGCTAGAAATCTCTAGTTGAATCAGACGAAGTTTATTGAAACATTTCTGAAACGTTTCAACATGCAGAATTTCAAACCGGTGAAGGTGCCAATTAGTGTGGTAGGAAGGATACTTGTTAAATAGTGTCCAAATACATAGAAAGAAATAGAAGACATGGCATGTGTTCCCTATTCAAGTGTTTTTGGTAGTCTAATGTATGTGATGGTATGCACTCGACTAGACATTTCCCATGCAGTGGGAGTGTTGAGAAGGTACATGTCGGCATCTAGAAAGGAGCATTGGACAGTTTTCAAGAGAGTATTCAAGTATTTGTGTGGCATGAATGACTATGCTATATACTACCAAGGAAAACCTGGAAGTGACAGTGGTAATTTAAATGTACATGGCTTTGTTGACGTCGATTGGGCTAGAGATATGGATCGACGGAGGACAACCAATGGATATGTATTCAATATGTTCAGTGGAGAAATAAGCTAGATGAGTAAGCAATAGGTAGTCATAGACTTGTCAACGATAGAAGTTGAATACATGGTGGACACTCATGGAATCAAAGAAGTGGTATGGCTGCAAAGGCTTTGTTCAGGAATCGAGTTTGAGCAGAGAGCTATGAAGTTAAGTTGTGACAGTCAAAGTGCAATATTTCTGGAAAAGAAGCATGCTTATCATTAAAAGAGTATGCACATTTATGTACAATACCATTTCTTAAGAGATATGGTGGAAAGTAAAAAGGTGTTGTTGGAGAAAGTAGACACATTGGAAAACATAGCAGAATCATTGACCAAGTTTGTGAGTGTTGTGAAGTTCTCTTGGTGCAGAGAGGTAATGGGTATTGCTACCCCGGTTTTGTGAATGAAAGTTTAGGAATCTCCTAGTTTCATCAAATAAGACAACAAGTGGGATAATGTTGGGTTGTTATATTCTTTGTAGTTACGTTGTGGAAGCATGGTGGGCCCATAACCCAGTCTAGTCGAGGTGGATTGACTGATGGTCAAAGTCGAGGTGGATCGAAAGAAAGTCGAAGGTCGAGGTTAGTCAACCAAGTAAAGTTGAAGTCAAAGGTCGAAGGGATTCGACATGGTAAAGGAATCAATAGTAAGTCAAATAGGTCAATTGACAAGAGGTCAACAAGAGGGCATGTGGTGACTGACTGAATATTGAATGAAGGTCGGTTGGTAGTCGACTGGTAATCTGACTTGGATTCAACTAAAATCGAATCCAAAGATTTGCAGTATTTGTAGCCAATGATCTGCATGGATATGTAATCATTTTTGGGTGCCATGTATTTAGGGTTTTACCTGCTGTAAAACATATAAAGAGGCACATGTTGTAAGGTCATAAAGGCTAATAAATGAATCATAAGATAGCCAATATTTAGAGAAATGTTTAGATGTAGGTTGTTGGTCATGCAAATGTAATTTAGATTGGATACAGGGTTATTATTACATAGAAAAGAGGGTATGATGTCAATTGTGTCTTAGGTGTGGACCAAGGTTAGACATGTAACCTTTTATTCAGATTGAATAAGACAACAAGAAAGCATAACACTCAAGGAATGTTGGTTTTCCCGGTTTGGGTTTCCAGGGTAAAATATATGTGTATTGTGTGATTTCTTTGTCATTTACATTCTTGATTAAATTCGTATTCTCTCCTACTAGGTTTAGTGTGGAAGTGTATCTCATTTCCTAAGAGTCTCCATCAATGCACCATCTAGGAAGTGTTGGTTCAATGGAAGGATACTACACCAGAAGATGCCACCTGGGAACCAACTACTATTCTACAGAAATTTCTTCATATTAATCCTTCAAGACAAGGCTCTTTTTAAGGGGGAGAGAATATTAGGGACCGAACCTCCCTAACCCCTCACATAGATATAATAATATATTTTCCATGTAATAAAGGTCGACAGTAGTTAATAAGGCCTATTTAATAAATATGAACAAGTCAATGTAAGAAGACCTAATAGAAGCTTTCGCTTCTATAAAGATATTCCTTCATAATGTTCTTTAGAATATAGAATTAGTATAAATAAGAGTAGGAGGCATGAGAAATTTTTTTCTTGAGAATCATTGTAAGAGAGCACTGCTCTTCTGGAGGTTTCCCCCTTGAAGAGGCAAGTGAACATTTCTCCCATTTCAATAAAGGTATCATTTTTGTGTGGTATTCTCTGCATTATGTTATTTTGTTGGTAATTTCCATTATATTAATGTTCTACTTAATATCACATAACTAGGTGCATAAAAATAGGTATGTAAAAGGAATAATTGAACAAATATTTCAGATTTATGAATGATTAAAAATTTGGCTTCATTTTATGGTTGTTATTGTATTCTTGTATTTTGTGGTTCTTTTTTTTGTTAGGGGACTATATTTAGCCTTCCCTTGTGTTTCATTTCCTTGATTTCCTTTCTTTCCCTTACCTTTCCTTTCCATGCCATGCATTTCCTTATCATACCATGCTTTTATTTTCCATGCCTTTCCTTCACTTTCCATGCCATGTCGTGCCATGCCACGCCTTTTCTTTCCATGCCATTCCTTGCCTTTCCTTTCCTTCACTTTCCATGACATGCCATGCCATGATTTTCCATGCCATACCATACCATTCCTTTCCTTTTCATGCCATGCCTTTCCTTGACTTCACTTGCCATGCTATGTCATGTCTTGTCTTCACTTTCCATGTCATGCCATGCCATGCCATGCCATGCCTTTCCTTTCCATGCCATTCCTTGCCTTGCCTTGCCTTTAAATGCCATGCCATGCCATGCCTTACCTTTCCATGCTATGCCATCCATTTCATTTCCATGCCATCCCTTTCCATTCCATGCCATTCCATGTCTTTCCATGACTTTCCTTGACTTTCCTATGTTTATCCTTCCCTTGTCTTTCCTTGCCTTGCTTTCATATTATTTCCTTACATTTCCTTTCCATGCCTTGAATTACCATGCCATTCCTTTCCTTGACATACCATGTCATTCCATGCCTTGCCTTGCCTTTTCATGCCATGCCATGCCTTTCCATGCCTTATATTGACTTTACATACCATGCCTTGCCATGCCATGCCATGCCTTTCCTTTCCATTCCATCGCTTGCCTTCACTTTCCATGTCATGCCATGCCATGCCATGCCTTGCCTTATCATACCATGCCTTGCCTTCTCTTTCTAGTTGAGGCCATGCCTTGCCTTCACTTGCCATGCCATGTCATTCCTTTCTTTGCCATGCCATGCCTTGCCTCACCTTTCCTTTCCTTGCTTTCATTTCCTTCACTTTCCATGCCATGTCATTCCTTCCCTTCGCTTTCCATGCCATGCCATGTCATGCCATGCCATGCCTTTCCGTTCCTTGCCTTGCCTTGCTTTGCCTTCCCATTCCATGCCTTCCCATACCTTGCCTTTCCTTTCCTTGTCATTTCATGTCAGGCTATGCCTTTACTTTCCATGTCATGCCATGCCTTTCCATGCCATGTCATGCCTTGCCTTTCCATTCCATGTCTTGTCATGTCTTGTTTTGCATTTTCATGCCTTGCCTTGTCTTTCCATGGCATGCCCTGCCATGCCATGTCATTCATTTCCTTTCCATGTCATGCCTTTCATTTCCATGTCATGTCTTTCCTTGCCATGCCATGCCTTACCTTGTCATGCCATGCCTTTCCTTACCTTTCCATGTCATTCGTTTCCTTTCCATGTCATGCCATGCCTTCCCTTGCCTTCACTTTTCATGCCATTCCATGACATGCCTTGCCTTGCAATGCCATGTCTTGCATTGCCTTTCCTTTCCATTCCATGCCATGCCTTTTCTTTCCATTCCATGCCTTGCCTTTCCATGCCTTGAATTGTCTTTCCATTCCATGTCATGCCTTTCCTTGCATGGAACTCCATGCCTTGAATTTCCTTGCCATGCCATGTGATTCCTTGAACTACCATTCCATGCCATGTCTTTCCTTGTAAATCTAGACATTGAAATGAAAGGCAAGGTCTAGGCCTACATGCTATATTTTGTTATAAAAGCTATTGAGTTGAAATATTTGTTTTATTTCTTTGATTTTAAATAAGGCCTTGAAGTTATGTTGTTTTTCATGCAATCCAAAATAAATTATGGATCAATAGTATAATGAGACTACACCATAAGGATGGAACATAAGCCTATTTAGTGATATCCCTTTATATTGAAATTCTATTAATTATGATAATCCATGTTTCACAAATATGAACATACCTACGATATATGAATAAATAGAGCTTATGTTATGACATTGAAATTCTCATGCAAGTATTTTTATCTAAGATAGATGAGATAAAAAGTTGTAGAATTACATGCTTAATGAATCATTTGATTGTAATTTGTAGGTATTAAACTTGTTCATTTAGCACAATCATTATTTTTTTAAGCATAAAAAAAGGTATGATACATGAATGCCATTATTTGTTTATTGAATTAACTTGGAAACAAATTTATTAAAAGTTAATTGAATTTGGAAATAATTTAATGGTGTTTATGATTATAGAGGCAAATTTCTTGTGGGCGACTCAAAGGACAATAACTTCTCTATAACAATGAAAATAACTATATTTTTACAAAAAAATAGTTTTATGAATATCATAATGGAAGTACATTTTAGATGAATTGTGGTTAGACAAGGCAAGGAAAGGAAATGCAATGCATGGCATGGAAACTCAAGGCAAGGCATGGCATGGTTGGGAAAAGAATGGATTGGAAAGGCAAGGAAATGCAAGGCATGGTATGGCATGATTGTTGGCGCGAATTTGATCAGACCAGGGTCCTTCTCAAGTTACCAACAAAAGGTAGCGTGTAGTCTAGAGTGCTAGCACTTTTATCTTCTCCAAAGAGAAGAAGTCTCACCCGAAGCGCTACTGAGACAAAAAGATAGGGAAGGGTAGGGAAAATACTAAAGAGAATCCATAGATCATTCAGAACTCATTCATGTTCTTGCGCAAGAGGCAACATCAGATCTAAGACATCTAACCACAAGAATTGAACCTACTTACATTATGAACAACGATTAAACTTAGAACCATCAAACATAACTCATAAGCCATCAAGGAACAATGTAATGCATAAGTAAACATACAAAGACACATCATATTTGAAAATTTGGCTCTCCTTCATATTAGTTTGCATATATTTCCTTCATTACAGACTCAGAATTACATTTAAATGTTTAGTACCAACTCTGGTTTGTCTCTTTGACTTACAATGAGTTTCAACAACTATTCCCCAAAACCTTGGGTGACTCTGATAAACATGACCCATCTCTACTCTAACCCAACCGACGGACTAAACGAACAAAAAAAACAACAACAATACCAACCCAACCTAACCAAGCCTTTTATAATTATATTCATTCCTATATATAGCTGGATTATGTCTTCTTGTTTGTCTTGCTCACTTTCTTGTTTTGTTGCAACTGTTTGTTTCTTAGCTGGTGTTGTGATGGCTTCTGCAACTGCTTTTCTGTTACTCTTTCTTCCATGCTCCGATGAAGTTTGTGTGACTCATGCTTAATCAAAACTTGCACAATTCTTACCCAAAAACAAAGGGCCAAAAAGGCTCCAACCAAAATCCTTGAATCATCCTCGAGTCAAGAACTTGGTTCCTTCACATTCTCTAGGAGAAATTGTTGCTTTCCCTTGTCTAGTTTTTCCTCTTCTTTGAGATCTTCTGTTTGTGCCTTTTCTTCCTTTACCTCCTCAAACGAAGGGCCAAATTCTAGAACCAACTCTAATGCTTTGTGCTTTACTCTGCAAAAGCTTTCAACTTTGTCCTGCCATTTCCAGGCGAGGAGTGATGCTTCTGCCAGGAACTGTTGGGTCATCTCTTTGATGTATTCCTTTGGCTTGGCTGCAACCAACAAGTTCCATTCGGAGTCAGTTGTTGCATCGACCTGGTGCATTTGTATATAGGCGGTTTGAATTACCGGTCTAAAATCGTGCAACTCTTTCTTGGCTATAGACTGTGCTTCGTAGAGTGAATTTAGTTCGTTGTCGGCCTGCTGGATTTGGTCGAACTTTTGTTGTTTCTCTATGGGGTCCATTGTGACCACAAATTTCTCGTTCATCACCTAGATATTTGTGCACACTTCCTCTAGGAATTTATTCCATCAAGAGATGATGCCCATCCAATCGTTGACTTCTCTGAATATTTTAGTGCAGTTCGTAGTGTGTTTATGCAGTGCTTCTCTGGCGTTGTTGCCTTGCAATATTATCTTTTGCGTTTGAGCTTGGAGCTGCTGAGGCTATTATTTTTCTTCTTGCTAGACTTGTTGTAGCTTCGCTTGCATCTGCTCAGTGTGGGTAGCGAGTTGTGTCCATGCTTGTTGTAACAACTCGATCTGTTCCTTTGGCTCGCTTGCATCGTTGGCCTCAAGTAGTTCAGGTGTGACCTTCCGAATCTTCGGTCAGGCTTCTTCAAGTTTTACCTGCACTTTTCCCAGTTTGCATTGGGCTAGGATTCTATCACGTTTTTACTCCATTCTATATGTTTGTGCGACTAACTGTTCTTGCCTGGCGAGCTCGACTGAGCTCTCAGCATCCTGGAGTCGTTGTTCTAGTTGGTCCGTTGAGGCTTTGATTAGCCCAAATAATTGTGATGTTGGACACTATACTAGGTATGTCGTTGAAGGAGCTTCATTAGTGGGTGCTCTTATTTGTTTAGTGAGTCTATTGGCCGTTGATTGGTCCGAATAGGTTTCTACCTCCTCCTCCATTGGTGGTGCTAGTGCAATCCTCAATATAAGGTCTACCGGTAAGAGCGTCAGAACCTTGGTTCTGGTTATGCAGAGATGCATCAATTCTACACATTGTTAGGGGCTCTGGAGAAATTGCGCCATCTATTCTTGCATGGTGGTCGTATCCATCTCCGTTGTTGATTCTGGCTCATTGTGCGCATTTGGTATCTCTGTATGTTCTAGTACTTTGGCATCCTGTTCTATGATTTCTAGGGAACCCTCACCCTTGGGTGGTGAGGTGATTTGCTGGTTACGGTCAGGCTCTGGCTCTTCTCTTCTTCGGGCGATTTCTTCATGTGATGAAGAATCAAGTTGTTGTTCCTAGGTGTTCAGATTCAGAACATCTTGCATCATGCTCTGCCCTGCGGTCTTGGGGTCGGGGTCAGGAATTTCTGAACTAGGCTTGGGGGATTGTCTGGTTGTCTATGGGTGTTTTCGTTCCTCCGTCTCTGGGTGGTTGAGATACATTGGCTCTGAGGGTGTGTTCTGATGTTGAATGGCGGTGAGGAGGTATGGTAATTGGAGTGGTGGTGGAGGGTGCTCAACAATGATTGTGGATGGAAGTGTTTCAGGGTCCAGGTCATCTTGAATGTCAATGATAGTGGTGGATTTGGTCATGGCACAGGTCCGAGGAGTGGTAGATGCAAGGGGTTGTGGGTTCAGGGATTTGTTCAGGGAGACCCCCATTCTGGGCTTCTTCACCATTGGTTTGGTGCCAAGCACAACGCCCAAGATCTGGTTGAACTGCGCACCTGAAAACACAGTATCATCTGGTAGCTATCGGGGGGTGGTCTTTTCCTTCACTGCAGTTGTAGTTTTTCTTCTTCCTCCTCTGAGTTTTTTTGTGTCAGAGTGTATGGCTTCTTCGACTCAGGGCCTGAGCTCGGTCCCTCTCATGCTTCCTTGTCTTTTTTCTTGAGCATTTCGGTAGGAAAAATGTAGTGCATTCTTGATTTATGCTGGCCTCGTTTAACTCCTAGCCATGACATGACTTATTTATCAAAGGCTTCCTCATCCAATAGAATGGTAGCATATTTGTGCGGAAATGTTCCCTACTATCATGCCTCGGGTAGACGAATGTGTTTTGTTGGTTCATGATGAATGCAATATTCCTCGTGATATTATTGAGGATCTCCTGTGGGATGTGTGGCCTCTATGTTGCATCTATCATAGCATTATACCATTTATCAAATGTTACGTTGTTGAGTGATGTGTTCTCCGAGTCTAGTCTAGACTGCCATGGCTCAAACATCTTCACCAGGCACCCTTTATCTAGTATTGTCAGTTGTCTTCCCATGGGTGACTTCCATTTGAGCATTGTGAATGCCACAAGTAGGTATCCATATGTAAAGGTTCCTCTCTTCTCTTGTGCCTCCTTGTAAGCTACTATTAGTTCCTCCAGTAAGAAACTACACCAATTGAACATTGCTCCCTCTGTGCAGAAGTCGACGACTGATAGCACATCTAAAGTGCATTATCCCTTATAATAAGACCACATAATCTTGTTGGCTATGACGTAGCAGCCAATACAGACTGTTTCGAGCAGTATTGGTTCAATGACCGTTGTGCATCCTCCCCTCTTTGTGTTAAACTTGTCGTACAGGCTAAGCTCACCTTTCTTCTTCCCATGCTTGTCGGGACCCTAAAATCCCTTCGATACATCCTCTCCTTCAGAGGATAGTCCAATAAGTTGTTGGATATGTTTTGCATGGATTGGATACCTCTTATCCAGCCATAGACTTCTGTCATGCACTCTGTTTATCAGAAATTTTGTGCATCGTGCAACTTCGTCAGTGGTGCCAAAGACTGGCAAGTCTATCAGGTTCATGATGGTGGATTTAAATAAGTTAATGAACTCCTTTTTCGGTATGAAGTGCATATCTCTGGTTCCATCCGGGGCTAACTCCCAAAATATGTATGTGTGCATCTGTGGGAACAGGGCTGAATCCGTGAGGTCAAGGTCAAGTAGATTAACGTGCTCTACCGTCCCTTTAAGGTCACCTATGATCTCGACCCGGGGGTCGTAGATCTTATCTGGTATTGCTTCTTTAATCATGGGGCTCCGACTTGCTATGGTTCTCGACATTGGCGCTTTTGTGAGAGTTAAAAACTAGGGCTACTTTTACAGTTTTGGCAATGGTCCTAACTGGTTTGCACAGATGAGTTCGGAAATGACTATGCTAAGTTTAGAAACAATACCTTCTCGGATGAGTTCTAAGATTCTTATGTTTGGCTTAATGGGTAAGTTTTAGCAATAACTTCTCCTCATAATGACCATATAGACACACCAAGGTGTGAGTTGTTCGATGGGACAATTTGATCAAGGTAAATCCTATTGGGCGATCTTGGTATTTACTCATTTGAGTGGAATAGGGATGTGATCGAATTTAGACCTTTCTGTTTATCAGGTGGGTGTCCCGGCGCAAGCTTCGATGGCATCTTGGCATAATGCGTCTTTATGGATTAAAGGGAGACAGTCGGGGTACCAGAATGGCAACAAAGGGTGTCATTGGACTGGGTTTGTGTGGCCTTTAACTCATATTGGATTGGGATTCATGGTTCCTCCGACCAAAAAGGTTGTGCTCGTCATATTAATGACTGTCATTAATGGAGCTTCTCATGCTTCAGGTTCCGTACTGTTGAGTCGTCATCTCTATATCAATCAAAACTTAAAAAAAACAAATGAACTATGTGTTATGGTGCAACATTGTGCACATGGACATTATTGACCGAATTTACAAAATTTCAGAAAGAAAATGAAACTCAAATATAGCTATTGTACAAGCTCTATTGGATTGGAGTGATTTTCCTTCTTCTCAGTTTTGAAATAAGTAGGTCTTCAGGAGAGCACCATTCACCCATCCCGGTTGTAGCACACCATCCAGTTGCACGAGTTGGACTGCTCTTGATGGTCGGATCTACACAACTAGGAAGGGTCCCAACCAGTGTATACACAATTTTCCAGGATTCTTTTGGTATCGGTTGTCGTAGAGTAACACCTTCTCCCCTTGTGTAACTACCTTGGTCTTGATGTGTCGTTCGTGCCAAGATTTTTGTCTTGCCTTTTCAACCGAATGGTGGAAGTTTGCTAGAAATCTGGTTTCTTCGAGTTCTTGTAGCTCCGCAAGTCTCTATGCCGATGATTCTTCGTCTGTCATACGTGTGGCTTGTGCAATATACAGAGTTGGAGTGATGAACTCTGCGGGCACCACTGCCTCTTTTCCGTAAAAAATATGGAACTGTGTGTATCTATGGAGGTTCTTTGTGGTTGTCTTGTAGGCCCATAGTACCATTGGAACTCTATCATCCCAGTCCTCTCGATTTGCGCAACAGACCTTTGTTAGTCCTTTTTACAGGATTTTATTGAAGGCTTCGACTGTTCCGTTGGCCTATGGATGGTATGCTCTGCTCTTGTGATGTTGAATCATAAATTATGCTATAAGTGTTGCTATATTACTTCTAATGAAATGAGTTCCCTGATCATTGGTTAGGCTCCTAGGACATCTGAAGCGAGCAATGATATTTTTGAAAATGAACCTGGCACCAGTAACCATCGAACATTCCTATACCGCAACTGCTTCTGCCCAACAAGTAAGGTAATCGGTTTCTGTGATGATTTACCTTGCCTTCAATATTTAGCTATAGAGTTGATTGGCCCAATGAAGTCAACTACCCATTTCTCAAATGCCTGTAGCGCTCTAACGGGTTGTAATGGAAGTTCATATCGGTGTGATGGCTTGCCCACTCTTTGACAAACATCACATGATCTGGCATATTCTTTTTCATCTTTGAAAAGTGTTTCCCACCACAGTCCTACCTGTAGGACTTTATGTGCTATTACCTTTCCTCCTACGTGTCCTCCTACAATTCCATTGTGGCATTCAGCTAAGGATGATGTCTAGTCCTAGTTTATACAATTTCCTGACGATCAACTGATAATCTGCTACTCTGATGACCATATGGAATTTCTAGGTTGCGGAATATGTTTTAGGACAAGCTCATGTACTGAGAAATATTGCTATATCCTCTAGATATTTCAGTATGGCCTCGATCCTGAACAAGTCTGCATCTGGGAGCTGGTCATCAACTTCTCCGCCACTTTCTCCTGACTCTAGTTTGGATATATGGTTGGGTTCGATGTTGCATCATCCTGGCTTGATGATGACTTCGAAGGAAAAATCCTGAAATAACAACAACCATCTACAAATTCTTCCTTCCAACACATGTTTGTTAACTAGGTATTTTAATGTTGAATGATCAGTAAAAAATTTGAAATGAGACACTAACAGATAATGTCTAAATTTTTGTAAAGTGTAGATCATGACTAAGCCTTCCCGTTTTGTCCTTATGTAGTTGTGCTCTTCTTGCGACAACTTCAATTCCTGAAGCATCTACATGGACATGAAATTCCTTATCCCATTTTGGGAATATTAGGAATGGTGTTGTAATGAGATTTTCCTTAAGTTTCACAAATGATTTATCACATTCGGGAGTCCATTGGAACGGTTTAGCCTTTTTCAGGAATTTTTCCAAGGGTGTAGTAATGTTATCATATCTCTGAATGAACCTGTGATAGTATCCTGTATGTCCTAGTGTAGAGCGCAACTGTTTAATACTCGTAGGTGGCGTCATATGCACAATTTTTGCAACTTTAGTTGGGTCTACCAATACTCCTTCTCGATAGACTATGTGGCCCAACAGATTTCCATGTGGCACACAAAAGATACACTTCCTGAGATTTAGTGAGATTTGTAACTCTCGACATCTGTCAAACATTAGCCTTAGCAATGCTACATGTTCCTTAAGAAGACTATATATTGTCCAATCATCCAGATAAAATTCTATGAACTTGTGATTGAACTCTCTAAAGGCGACTATCACAATCCTAGAGAAAACTGCAGGGGCATTCTTTAAGCCAAATGGCATCACATTGTATGCGAAAGATCCCCATTTGGTAATGAATGTGGTTTTTCTCTTGTCTTCTTCAACAATCCTAACTTGATGGTATCCTGAAAATTCATCTGTAAATGAGTATGCTTCCTTCCCTGCAACATGTTCTAGGACCTCATTGGTAAAGGGTGTTGGGAAAGGGTCATACACATAGGAAGAATTGAGGCATTTGTAGTCCACATAGACTCTAATATCCTCATTGACTTTCTTTCTTTGGATGACTATCGAGCTGACCCATTCTATTTCTACCGAAAAAATGAGACCCACTTCTAACATCTTATCAATCTCCTTCTTGACTTTATCTTTTACTCTTGGGTTAATACGATATGGCCTATGTCTGACAAGCTTGGATCCTGGTTTTAACTCAATCTTCATTTCTCCCATAACTCCTTTGATTCTCTTCAATTCTGAAAAATCTTTGGGAACAAATCTTCATATTCCCGCAATAAACTCTGTATTTCCTAACTGGTTTGCTCATCCCAGTAATATCCCACCAAAGCTATTTTGGGTTGTTCTCAGGTCCCTATATTGAGTCTCTTCAATTTGAATGGGTGATTATAGGAACTATCGTTCTGGATAGGTATGGTGTTTTGGATATCTCTACTCCCCTCTGTCTCTTTTATGTCTAGGTTTCTCAGTTCTTCTAATTTGTCTAGGCTTTCTGAAGCTTTGCTAATCTGATAACATTCTATAGGATTTTCAATTAAGGATAAGTGGAGTTTATTTTGAATTTCTTGAGTATTCTTGGGACACACTTCAAATTCTAATTTGTTATCACTATTGGGTGTAAAAATAAATTCTTTAATCTTTTGCAGGACTAGTCCAAGCTCGGGGTACTTACTTGTGAATGAGAAGACTTTGCAAAATTGAGCTGCCAGTATCTGCCAATCACAGATATTTCATCTAGTTTCCTCATGTATAAACCAAGATTTCAGGATTGGGCCTAGAGAATGGGGGAATACCTGAACCCAAAAGTGAGGAGGTATCTCTGCAGCTTGCCACTGTGCCACACACTGTTGAGTGTATCCTAGGGTCTGATTCTCCATTGAACAATTGTGCAGCATGGAGATCCATCTGCATTTCTGATTCTAACTGCTCCCTATTCCAAAACCTGTACTTGAGATATTGCTTCACCTCATCCCAAGTTTTGAGTGTGGATTTATGAGTAGCCCACCATTTGGCGGGGGTGTCCTGGAAAGCTATATCTAGTACTGAGATTCTTTGATCTTCTCCAACAATTTCTTCCATATTCTGCAAAATGTTGTCTAGATCTGAGGTGCCATCATATACTGGGTGTTCTCTGACTTTAGTTCCAACCCATCTAGTCATTCTGATGGTTGCACATCTTCTTGAGATTATTTCATGCAAACCTTGTTTCCAACTGTCAAAATCCAGTTCTGAGTATTCGTCAATTGACTATATACTTCTCCATCTTACTGATCCATCAACAATAGGGTTTATATAATCATTTCTTGTCCCAATCATTACAGTGTAGAACTAATCTAGTTCTTCTCCTTCCATATTATTGTCTGTTGGTTCTATGTACCTGGTTCCTACATATGGATCCAAATGTTGAACTACCTTGATTCCCTCAGCTTCAAAAGTCATGGTATCTTTCTTTAAGTTAATTACTGCATAATTGTCATAGGCCCAATCGATGACAAGTAGCACAAGATAGGGGTCCTTGTCTCCCATGATCTCAATGACTTCAAAGTCAACCACTATTTTTACTCCTGCTACATTGATTTCCACATTTTCCAGTCTTCTTATGGGAAAGATGCAGTATTGGTTTGCCATTCTTAACTGAATTGGGGAATATGTCAGTCTCAGTTTTACCAAGACTTCCTAGGTCTTCTTGGATAGAATGTTCACATCTGACCCTAGGTCTAACATGACTTCCTTCATTTCGAACTAATCTAACTCGACTACCAGTCAGAATTCTCTTCCAGTTCTTACTTTTCTTCACTGCACTCTCTAAGTAGTTTTCTCGGGAAGGTTAGCCTGAATCCTTGATTCTAAGGTTTCTTCATTCCCTAAGACTAGGTACAGTGAATTGTGAAACTTCTCTGTCAGTTGATCATCCCCCAGAATGTCAGAAAATAATTGAAACCAAAGGTCGACTATGTTTTGGGGTTGCTCATGTTGTCTTGGTATGACTACAGGGTTTCTGGGTGTAGGGGGTGAAGCTGGGGCTTGCTTTGTCTTAGGGTAACTAGTCGGTTGGGGGTTTTTCTCTTGCATTTCATGACTAGGAATATTCTGGAATACTTCTATGGCATCTTTAAAGAACATCTTTTGCTTTAGGGGGTCATACCTGTCTTCCTTTGGTATTGTTTTCTGGATTTGATGTAGAGCATCGGTATCATCTCCTATCTTCGCTCCTCCTCGAGTAACGATATTAAGTTTGGGAAATTGTCCCTTAGAAATCCTCTTGATATATGAAATGATGAGGTTAGTTCTTCTTTGTTGCACTCTTTCTTCCCACTTTGCAATTAGCTCTGGGAAGTCTTTGGTTGTGTGTCCATTGGTTCTGCAGTGAGAGCACCATGGTCACCTTGAATGAGGAAAATCTCTGGCCAAGTGACCTTGTTCATCACAGTTGTAGAATCTGCTTGGTCCTCTTCTCCCAGTTCTCCCTCCTCTAAATTCTCCTCCAGCTCCACCTCCTCAACCTCTTCCTGGTCCCTGCGGGTTTTCATTTACCCTGAATGTTGTTCGGTCTAGTCTGTCCGCAAGAGAATCCAACACTCTACATTGATTGATAGTATGCATGGTGGATGCGCAGAACCCACAATGTACTATGTTTGGTACTATTGAATACTTATGCATGATGGGGCACTGTCTGGGTCCATGACCATGGATTTAACATGTCTCACAATATTCTGCTCTTGGTGTTGTTGGGCCTCCTAGGAAAGCATGATATGGGGTGGGATGATGGAATGGTGGGTTTTTCGATACTTGCGCAACTCCTCCCATAGGTCCTGGTGGGGTTACCAACATATTTTGAGGAGGTCCCATTCCCCTCATTCATGGACATTCGTTCGCCAAGTGACCTTTCATATAGCATCTCGTGCACAAAACCTGTGGTCATCCTCATCTAGGTATCGTCAGCTCCTGAATATTTTTTGCAAGTGTCGATATCTTCCCTTGTAGTTGCGCTATATTCACATCTACTGGGGGTCGGATTAATCTGAAACTCCCAGGGTATCCCACCATGTCTTCAATCTTCATAGATTGTTCCAAGGCGTCTATTAACATGCCTATTCGTTGTTGTGTTAGCGGAATCCGATTAAGAGGTAGCAGTCCCTGAATGTACCACTCCCTTTGATGTTATTCATGGATTGGATGTTCCAACCTCCCTATGGCATCTTTGAACTTCTGGTTGTACTCCCAGGTGGATTCCCCTTCCCTCTGTTGGATCTCATGCAACTCAGACAAAGCCTATTGTTCTAACTGAGGCAGTTTGAACTCTGCTATGAACCTCGTCCGTACCTGGTCATGTGTGAATGCTTGACCTTGCGTCCTTGGCACTCCTGACTTAATGATCTTCATGTACCACTTGAGAGCGAAACCTCTCAAGGTAGTCTAGAACTCGACCAAATTATTTGCATTTGGAGTCCCTCTAGATCTCTAGATTGTTCCGCACAAGAACCAGTGTTGTTCAACATCTTCATCTCCCTTACCCCAAAATTATAGGTATCGGGCAATCGAACCTCCCGCATGGTTGTCCATTGTTGATCCTATTGTTTGTATCAATATGAACCCTAACGGTCCTGCTTGTGATCTACCAGGGGATCCCAATATCCTCCTTGTACTCACACTTCCTAGTTGTGACTGGTTAGCTAATTGTACTGGAACAAAACTTGCATGAGAAGGTAGTGTCAAACTTACTGCTTGTATAGAAGGCACTTGGGGTATGGATGATTTGGGGCTGGCGCCACTGGGTTCAGGGAAGTTTTCTTTGATCTGGGGGGTTGTTGGGCCCAAGATATGATCATTTTTATGATGGTTGTTATACATTTTTGCCGCATGTACATATATGTTTTGCACGTTTTGAAGGATCTTTTTGAAGAATTTTATGGAAATCGGTATGATCATCATAAGGTACCTGTAATTCATGTTTAATGATTAAATCAAGTTTAATTCATCATGTTATATGATTTCCAAGAGTTAATTCATGTTTTTTTGTTGTTACAGGGCAAAACGCACCATGTTTCCAGTTCTGACACTTGATCTGACACTCCTTCCAACACTCGTTCTAGTACCCGATCCGACACTCGTTCCAACACCTAGTATTGCACAAAAACGCAAGGCGAGTTGGTGGTTATGGCATTGGCGGCCAGTGTTGGGTGAATTGGGAACATGGGTTTTGTTTTTCCTTATCCCCTCAAGCTACTGAACTCCATACAACTCAGTTTCAGCTGTCCAAAGAGGGTGATTATTGGCTTTCTCTGTTTTATCAGTTGGGGCATCATTTATTGTATTTTGCCAAAATTAGAAGTGGTTCAACCCTCCTGTGGTTTATCACTTGGGTTGTAAGCTTATAAATACTGATAGGATGGTCAGTAGATTGTTAACCAAGTAGAAGAGCCATTAGATTAGAGACAAATTCATTTTTCTCTGTTTTGGTATTTTACATTGCTAGAATTGTGCCAGAACTGCATTTTCAAGCTTGCATGGTGAATTCACCTTGTTAAGTTTGTGGTGTGCTTGTAGGAGGTAGCCACGACTTGTTGAGGGGGCCACCAACAGTCTGGTGATTGTTCTTATGCCTTTTTATGCAATTCCTGATTTAATTACTCTTTCTTATTTCCTGTACATGTATATTTTTATTTAGTTAATAATTAATTTGTTGTAGCTTAATTGTTTTTCTTCTCTTTTGTAGGTTAGATGATGATATGTGTTAGCATGTATTGATTTTGTAGGCTAGGAAAAGACTTGCAAGTCTCTCTCTATATACTAACCCTGTGTGCAATTAGAAAGTCTCTATATATTAACCTCATGTGCATTTAGATGTTAAATTATGCTTTGATTTATGGTTTTATAATCAAGTTGAAAACAAAGTTTTTAGAATAAAATAGAGTTTTATTTCGGTTTCCTTTGACAGGGATTTTGATGGATGAATAGAATAAGTTCTAGTTTCAATCATAGCTTGCTTATCTTATTTTATATAGATCTCGTCTATATTAGTTATCGGTTAATGTAGATTGCTCATTTACTTTTTATATCATGTTTTAGTCTCTGTTTTTAAAGCATTGTTTAATTGTAGTTTGAATTATTAGTCTAGACATAGCATAGTTTCATTTATGTAATTTCTTTTCTAGAATTGAATTGCAATTATATTTCTTAGTTAAATGATTGATTTAGGTATGAATTTTGATTACGTAACCTAGAAGTAGAAAGATGATCTCATTATGATGTTAATGGTTTATACATGAATATGCAGGGTATTTAACATTATCTTTGTCATGGCTAAATTCTTGTTGGATTGTTTAATACATACCTTCCATTTTGCCATTGAGATTAATATTGAGTTTATACCACTCGAATTGTCCTTTGTTGTCAAGTTCCATCAAGATATCATCCATCTCTACCGAAGGCATTCACACAACCACTAGCATTATATTTGAGTGTTTCATAGATTAAAGATAGTTCCTTGTTTTTTGTAGATCAGAAAAGATAGTTTCTTGCTTTCATATGTTATAATATAGTTTTATTGTCTTTGTAGGGTAATTAGTCATTTGCTTCAATAGATTTAAGAGAAGTTTTTTTTGTCATAAATTAGGCATTTAGTTGGTAGTCATTCTTGCTTTCAATAAAATGAATTTCATCTCATGCCTTAGAAATAGTTTTGCATCAAGCATTTAGTCCACTTGCCTCTTAGGCTAGATAGTTGTTCAATGAGAAGTCTTTGCTTACTTGTATATTTTCTTTAGTAGGATAGATAGTTGTCTTTGCTTACTTGTCTTTTTCTTTAGTAGGTTAGTTAGGTGTCTTTTCTTACTTGTCTATTTGTTTTATAGGTTAGATAGGTGTCTTTGCTTACTTGTTCATTTATTTGCTTTCATAGGGTAGTTTCTCATTGAATGTAGGTTGCCAAGTTAAGATAGTTTGATTTTGTCATTTTCTTATTGATATGCTTAGGTAGTTGTTTTTTCTTATTGAAATGAACTAGTTGCGTTAAAGTAGGGTGTTCACTTGCTTTTCTTAGAACCGTCCATCAATCCTTGGCCCAAAAATACTTAGGTTAAATAGTTTTAATTTGTTTAGTAGGGTTTGCTCATTAGATAGTTTTGGTTGAGTCGATTAGCCTTAGATAGTTTCTTTCATTAGTTAGATTATACTCCTACCAACCTTTTACCTTTGGCATATATTTTCTACAACTCTAAGTTTACTTACCCCGGGTTGACAATTTAATTGAGGGTAGTTTAGAATCTTTTTTAGTACATATAAATCACCTAACATTTTGGCATCGTTGCTGAGGAGTTGTCTCAAGGTAAGAAGTAATTAGGAATTAGACCATTTCTATACCTTAGCATTAGTTTGGTGGCAGGGGAACTTCAAGACGAGAGGTAAGAACATGTGCATCTACTATAGCAGGTTCCCCCAAACACAATGGTAGTTTTTCTTTTTCTTTTTCTTTTTCATGAATAGACCTAGGAATCAAATGGTAGTTTTTTATTTTTGTTTTTTCTTTCTTTCATGAATAGGCCTAGAGACCCACAAGGTAGATACATTAAATCAAAATCAGACCTTTCAACCAAGGTTCCTTCCGATCTCTTTGGGGGAAGGAATGTTTTGCTTATAAAATCCGCAAACCAATACCGAAAAACAAAACCTAGCTCGACTCAAAGAGCTAAAATAGTCTCTGAAGGGACTAACACAGGGAGCACTATAGAACAATAAAATGAAGCATCAATCATATTAGGATAGGAGGTAATACCACTCGAGTCTTCCACGGAACTAAACAATACAACCTTTGCTTTTACACCACCACCAGGGAACCCTAATTTTAAGGACATCATAGACCCTGAACAGGTGAATCTTTTGTTTGGTAGTTTAGCCAATGTAATCATCTCTAAAATTGACATAGAAACTTTGGCACCAATAGTCTCAACCGGCTCAAGTAGAGTCCCAGACATCCAATCCGTAGGAAGACCTTTCCATCAAAGGGAAACCTTGTTTTCTTCAAAGATAAAACCACCTAGGTACTCTCTTTTTGGAAATCAAGCCAATATGGATGATCAATAGGACCATAACAATGTAAGACATGGAGAGGAAGAAGAAAATGGAAACCAAACCGAAACTACCTTTAGGTTTTTTATTTTAGACACCACTCCAAATGTCAACATGAAAAATATTCCTCTCTCAGCACTGCCTACCTTTTATAGTAAAAACAGTGAAGATCTAGACACCTTCCTATTTGAATTTGACATCTTGTGTAATATCTACAACTATGTGAAAGATGCCCAGAAATTAAAACACTTTCCTGCCACCCTCAAAGACTTTGCACTAAGATGGTTCATGGGGTTGGGAGAATCCAGTATTAGGTCTTGGGAATCCATGAAAGACATATTTCTTAAGAAGTACGAGGACTATTGCAAGACCAAAGAGTCTCGTAATGACATATTTAAAGTCCAACAATTAGAAGATGAGACTCTTGAAGACTATATGGAAATATTTGGTTATATCTCCCAAAAGTCAAAATACCATGACCTCCCCGAGGATGCAGTTATGGCTCTTTTCCTTAAGGGAATTTCATAAGAGTATCTAGAGATGCTTAACCTGATGGCATCAGGTGACATCTCTCATAAACCATTTGTTGAAATATGTGAAATGTGTAAAAATTACTCAAGGAGTAGAGCCACAACAGGGAAGAATGTTCGGGACCCTTACAATAGAATCTTAAAACCAGTTAGTTCAGGTGGCATCACAAGAGAAGAGATAGGGAACCTTTTAGAAAAATTTAAGACAAATATCCTAAGCACAATAGGTTCCCATTTGGAAACCCTTAAAATTAAAAAGAAACAGGAGGAGGAAAATGCAGCAATGAGCATATATTGCCCAAGGTGCAGGAGGAAGCATTCCTCAAGGGAATGCCCATTAGATAACATTTCAGTTTGTGGATTCTGCACAGAAGACCATTCAACTAAGAAATTTCCATCCTTGCCCAGTTTATTAGCCATTTGTAGGAGTGCAGATCCCAGGGAGTATTCTTATGCACCTAGGAGGCCATGGCAGCCTAGGAACCAACCCACATACCTAGATTTGCATTCTCAAGTTCCACCCTATTATCAACAACAACAGTGAAACTCACCAGGTTGGAAAAACTGGTCTACTCAGTACCAACATCCTTGTCTTAAAGGATGGATATGAGGAAACAATCTAGGAAACCCTCAAGATCCACCTATTCCTATGTCCAACCAGCCTTATCCTCAGTTCCCATCAAACACTCCACAACTTTTGCCAAGTTTTGTTCCACCGCCTTTACCTCCTATCCCACAACAAAACCTGCTACAATATCAAAATGCAAGCTCCCCGATACCGACACTATTACCAGCACAACTAGTGTCGAACCCTAATAATAAGCCCTCTCAACCTCTTAACAATGTTGAGATGCAGGACTTCCCGACATATGTTACTACTCATGTTCCATTATAGGAAATTCAACTATGATCAGGAAACGTTATAGATAGGAAGAGACCTTCAGTAGTCATCCAAGAAGGATAAGAAGAATAAATCACCAAACAACCCATGGATGACACTAGGTGGGAAGATGTTATTATCTCGAAGAATCAAGAACCCAAGATTCCCCAAAATGAACCTTCACAAATTATGAAGGTCCCTCCTTATCCAGACCAATTGGTAATTGAGAAACCTACCACCCGACTAGAATTTGACATTCTTAATGAATTAAAAAATATTTGTGTCAAGATTCCCTTGCTTCAAGCCATTAAAGACATTCCAATCTATAGTAAGGTAGTCAAAGAATTATGTATTAAGAAGCCAGGTAGAAAGAAAAAGGACCCTCCTACAGTACATTTGGTAGGAGGACTCTCTGAGTACATATCAAAGAATCCAAAGTGAGCAAAGTATGGGAATCCAGGAAATCCCGTAGTGACCATAACCATTAAGGAGGTCTCCATAAAAAACACTCTCATATACCTAGGGGCAGCCATCAATGTTATGACCGATACTACCTTGTAACAATTACAATTACAACCTCTTGTTCGGCCTACCCCAACCATTTTGGAATTAGCAGATAAGACTAGGGTTATACTTGAAGGGATTTTAGATGATGTCATGGTTACTTTAGCCTCATGGGAGTATCCAGTATATTTCCTTTTCATTCGTTCAAAGGACCCTGCCAGAGGCCATCTCGTTATTTTGGGAATACCTTGGCTATCCACAGCCAATGCATTTATTGGCTGTAGAGAAGGAGAAATGACCATATCAAATGGTCTCTCTATCCAGAAGCTCACCATTTACCCTCCATATCAACCTATTATGGAGAATCTATGGTGGATTGAATTTCCATATGAGAACAAAGACTAGGAAGAACCCATATTTCCTAGTGACCATGCAATGGCACTTCAGGAGCACACAACAGAAAATATGCTAAACTAGTTCATTTATGTTATTACATGTGTGGATTTTCCACAGTCTTTTCCCCAATTTGAGTACATGTTTGGGGAATAATTTCAAGAACAATTAGACCCATCCATTTTGTCTTCGACATCTTTTATTTTCGAAATATATGAATCTTCCATGTCTTATACTATGCCCTACGAGATTAGTCCAGGGAAAGTTTTACATATAAACTCTGGGCTAGATATAGGCCAAGAGAAACAGTTAGTAGATATACTTAATGAACAATCAGGATCATTTTCCTAGGAATACACTGACATGAAGGGTATACACCCTAACACATGCATCCATCACATATATACCTAGGGGGAAGTGACACCTGTTAGGCAACCCCAGAGAAGGATGAACCCAACACTCAAAGACATAGTCAAGGAGGAGATTCAAAAGTTGCTAAATGTTGGATTTATCTATCCCATCTCCGACAGTAAGTGGTTATCCCCTCTTGTAGTGGTTCCAAATAAAGTAACCGGGAAATGGAGAATTTGTGTTGATTTTTGGGAACTCAACAAGGCCACTCCGAAAGACTACTTTCCTCTCCCTTTCATTGGCCAAGTTCTAGATACCTTGTTTGGAAAGAAGTATTTCTCCTTTCTAGATGGGTACAGTGGGTATAATCAGATTCTTATAGCACCCAAGGACGAGGACAATACTACCTTTACCTATCCTTGGGGAACCTATACCTATAGGGTCTTACCATTTGAATTGTGTAATGCTCCTGTCACTTTTCAACGAGCAGTATTAGGGATATTTGTCGATCTTATTCATGATTGTGTGCAGGTCTACATGGATGACTTCACAGTCTATGTCAACACTTACCAAGAAGCCTTAGACAACTTAGAAAAATTCCTCATCAGATGTCAGGAAATGAACCTATCTCTAAGTCATGAAAAATGAAAAATGTTGTTAACTGAAGGAGTGGTTCTAGGACATCATGTTTCATCTGAAGGGATAAAAGTCGATCCTGCAAAGATTGAGGTCATTGTTAGAATTCCAGCCCCCAAGACTCAGAAAGAGGTGAGAATATTTCTTGGACATGCCAGATATTACCAATGGTTTATTGAAAATTTTACAAAGATTGCTACATCTATGTTTGGATTATTGATAAAAGATGTTGATTTTGTTTCGACTGAGCATTGCCAAACTACCTTTGAAACCCTGAAAGACAAGTTGTCTGTGTCGAGCTGCAGATATACCAGGTAAATCAACATTTAATTGTCAACCCGGGAAGGTAGACTTAGAGGAACCAGCACAGGAAATGCAGGGTTGAAGAGGGGGTTTAAAAGATGCCAAGCTACTCTCTGAACTGCTAAAAGAAACTCGCTAAAAAGAGCTATTGTACCCTACTTTGCTCTGTACTACTCGGTACTAACCGGTACTGTTCTGTATATGCATGTAAAAGATAAACCTTCTACTGTAATCAAAAGAAACTTCTCTATCTCATGAGATATCCAGGCTAGTTCCTAAATGTTAAGCAATCTGAACTAAAAATGAAATCGATGGCTGAAAAAGGTAATGTCTAAACTGGAATCTTGAAATGCTAAACCCTTTGTTGGAATCAAATGAAATTCTACTTCTATCTATTAAACCCATGAGAAGACTGACAATGTAGACTGGGGTCGAATCTTTACTGAAAAGTAATGGATGAAATCTACTGTAAACACAATGTATCAGCTTTGTTTCCAGCGAAGGGGGCCCTGCCTTCTCTGTCAACAGTCTGTTCTCTAAATCAACACATACTGGCAAATAAAATAACTCACAGCTAAAATGGCAAGAACAGAAATCGGATTACTGGAACTCTCACTATTTTATTGAAAGATGAAAACAGTACAATGCTTGGAGATTTCCATTCCTCTATTCTATTCTCCTCTCTACTCTATGCTCCGTCTATCCCCCCATTTCTCAAGACATTTTCTCGAGCATAGAAGCTCTCATCTCCCATTTTCCAACCCTCTGGCAATGCATGGCATCCCTTTACATAACGTTCCCCCTCTCCGGCAATGCGTGGCTTTTCCCTTGGTGAATAAGGAGTTACAAAAACGGTTTCAGGAGTACCACCGGGGAATGAGACACGATTTTCAGATCTCTGGTAACGCATGGCATCTCGTTCCAGATCTCTGGCAATGTTGCATAACGTTTCCAGCTCTCTCTGGCAATGTTACACCACGTTTCAGATCTCTGGAAATGTTACATAACGTTTCAGATCTCTGGCAAGGTTTACATAACGTTTCTGACCTCTGGCAGTCGTGGCTTTGTGCCCTAGAAGTTATAAAACGATTTTAATAATATCACCGGAGGATGAGACACGTTTTACACAGTCAATCATGCCACGATTTCCTTCCTTGCGTTATGCACGAACTTAAATGCTTGATGCCAGCTGTTCCAACGATTCAAACAAACGGTTCCCCCAGGGCCAAGCTCCAGTGA
>ML781679.1:121485-131486 GCA_009831015.1 Picea engelmannii | reverse complement strand
ACCAGATCTATAAATCAACAATGATATGCCAATTTAAACGCTGTACCAAATCGTTGTGCAGGGCGTTGATGCAATTTGTAATCAATTGAATTCAGATCTGCTTCCGGATTTGAATTAAGCTTAAATTAAAACAGCAGATTGTGATCTTGACTGTTGCCAGTTCAACTCATCGGTCTATTAAATGCAGGGACAACTTACAGCTTAAGTAAGTTAACACACAACAATAAAAAAATTCAACACTCTGCTACCCTTTTGATTGGCTGCGAACTGATGCGGCCTTCTCCACGCAGATTCAGTCGGTGTCCTCTTCAACATCACTATTCACCACACGTGAAGCAATCTCCTCTGTGCAGCACGACCTCGTTCACTAAGCCATCGGCGATCCCTCAGCTCCGATACCAAGTTAAGATTGGAAGAATTAGCTCACACAGAAAACACTTACCGTTTGTATTATTGCACACAAATACATAGAGATTACATAGGTATATATAGCTGGATTCAGATCCAACTAACTCCACTCTTGGAGGGATAGGTTGAGAGAATATCTCAACATCCTCCTACAAATCTTCAAACCAATCTCCAACTCAACATAATGCATTAATGAAGCATTATCTCTAACAGCCAGATGATGGTATATCCGTGTCAACCATGACTAATGCTGACTCCATGACTTTCTCAACATCCAAAATGAATGTTTGAGAACCACCGCTTAATTTGCTAACAAATGATTTCACTGGAACTTCTTCATTTGATACGGGTGGTTGGAGTGTTGTATAGTTGAAGGCATAAGAAACCGAAGAGGACATTGCAGGCCTCCTTTCCCACAGTCCAGTAGCATCGTCTCGAGTGTAGAGTCGGGGCTCTGAATACCACTCATGCCTACCAACATTCACAACAACAGATATAGTTTGATGACGATCTTCAGAGATCACAAATTCTAACGGAGCTCCTTCCCCAGCAGATAACTTGGACAAAATAGCTATAAAATCTTCGACTTGTGTGACTTCCTCCCCTCTAATTGCATCTTGTCAGCAGAACCTTCGGGCACCACCGAATCTATAACAGGAATTCTCGTCTCGGTAGGAAAGGCATCTATCACAAGCTGTTCGGTCTCTCGTCGAAACCCTAATCGACGTGCCTCATCAAATCCTTTGTGAACAAGGGTCATCTGAAGTGTGCCTCGAGGAATATGGAATGCAGTGTAGTCGCACTCGTCCTTGCACTTCTGCAAAATTTTCAGCGCTCTTACCACTCTATCCAGTGGATGAAAAATGCAGCACAACTATCTAATATGCCAGCAGCATGCAGTCCAACTGCTTGCCCATGAAAATCAATGACAGGTGAGCCACTCGACCCTCCTGTTGTCCCTGAAGCTGCCTGCATATAAAAGGTATTAAAGTCATTGTATATGTCCTTCTTATAGTGAGGGGCCTCTCGATCCAATCGAACCAGTGTTCACTACTGCTGCTATTTTCCTGATATCATTAGACATGAGAGCTATATCTGAAGGCTTCATGGCCACTGTCGGGCCTGCTACGCCCATGGTTGTGCCTATGTCTGCTGAGGCTAATGCTGGTGCATCATTGATTCCATCGCCTACCATGGTTGTCTTGCCCAACTGCTTGTAGTCATTGTTCATTTTACGGAAGTGTCTATCAACACCTTGGCATGCAACCGTTACTTTCATGATCACGTCGTCAACGTAGGTGTCATTATTGTTGAATAGGGACACCTTCCCACCCGAAACAGACATAACATAAGAATCATTCTTTGACAAGGCTATGCATGAGACTGCTTCTTCTGGATTTGTGTCATTCGTATCATTTCCACGGGCATTTTCCTTCCATTACACAGAAACGCTTCTGCCATCTTTCTGCCTACCAGTCTGTGGCGTTCTTGTCCTCTTCATGGGTATTTTGTTCCCTCTGCGGAGCTGCAGTTCTCATTTCCTTTCTTCTCACCGGGCAATTCCTGTCCATCTGTTTCCACTGCCATGAACATGAGCAGAAATACTCCAAAGAGTGTCCCCGGATTTAACTTCTGTCTTTGATGGCGGCATGGGTGTTGGCATTCGTCTTAGTTTCTGCAAAACATGCTTTTGCATCTTGCCCATCCCGTTTTCAATCAGCCAACGAGAACCTGATTGTCGTTTCTTTGGAGTGCTCACGCCCTTCAGCTTAGTGCAACTGTAGACCTGCAACATGGACATCTGTGACTTTGAATTGAGACGGTACTTCATCTCTATCTTTGATTTCGACACGCTATATTTGCCAAGAAACACGTTAACTAATGAAGTCAACAGTCTAATATCCTCAGGTACCGATCCTGACAGACTCTTATGGCTGAAGAGTTGTTATCGCATCTAATTTTTGGTCAAATAGCACGGATCGGACGTCCAATCTTTAATGTCAAACCTATTTTCGATAGCGTCAAGAGTGTCAATATCTTGTGAATATGTGGCCTGTTCCGTTTCAACGAGGCCGTAGTACTCATAAGCGTTGATTATAGGGGGAAGGGCGGAGTCAGTCTTCCAGAGCAGAGAGAAATATAAAGCCTTCGATGCATTGAATAGGAATGTAAACTCCACGGCAGAATAATTTGGTAGGAGAATACACCATCCTTCACCGTTTATCTTGACGTAGAAAGATCTGGGTTCAAACATATTTAGCGTCTCGATCTCTACAAAATACAACACCAGTAATGTTTTTCTCCCTTGAGATTTTAGGGGAAAAACAAAGTTGTCGGTTACAGCGCACACCGTTTGCATGACAGCCATTGGAGGAAGGTCTGTGGTATTGTTTGTTGAAATAACGTCTTCCGAGATTACAGGCTTTAAAAGATTTGTATTTATAACATTCACCTTTAAATCTGATGTCCAGAGGCGGTCGAAGTTGTCTTGAGGATACCTGTTTACCGTCGAGTTTCCATGAATATCAGTTCTCCACATTAAAGTCCATAATGTTCCTGGCTTAGTCTGTCCATACATGCCACCGCCGAGGGTTCTCAACTCAACTCAACGATAAGAGGATCATCGTTCTCGGAGGTTTTGATCGAGCAAACATTAAGATCACTACGCCATCGTTTGTCTAAGACCTCACCATATGCGCCGTGCCCCTGCAATATGCCAGGGTTTTTCCCGTCCTATTTTATGTGAATAAACAACTGTTAGAGGAACATAAGTATGATCCATGGAAAGTACATCTCGCTGTTAGCACGCATAAAATTCAGACAGGTCATTCCAGCATTGTTGAAAAATTCCATGACTAGCCCACCAAAACTCTAGAAAACTCATTCCCTGCTGGAAACACATTGCTGATAGGAACCACATACTCTCTGCGTCTGAAGTCTTAGGAGTAAGTGATTGGCAGACGACAAACAAGCAGTATGCAATTTCGCATACGACACTACCAACAGTGAATGCCCGCATAAACATGCAATCATAACTTCATTGTTCAGTCATTTAGTCTGGATCTCAAGAATAGTCACAGGCATGACAGAGCAATGTATAATCAACATTTTCAATAGTGAGAACTTCCACCCATCAAAGTTCAAAATGCACATGCCTCTCTTAGCAAGAGAGTTTTTAGAGAATTGGAAAAAGTTTAAGACCGGGCTTATTGCCACATACCCAATCATGAAATGGGAGTTGATCAGGGTTATTACTACAAATATAATCATGAAAAGGAAATCGAGAAATAGAATCACAATACTGTTGAACCTTATGGGATTCCTAGCTACTACCTTAAACAGTACGAAGAACCCCAAAGGAAACTTAGGATAAAAAAATACTGAGTAGAGCAATTTTGATATCTGTTACAACACCCTGTTCAAATCGCACTCAGACCGTGACCAATGTGTGTCATTGCTTGGGTCGATTTCACCCTTTCTTGGTGAATTCAAACTCTGTCACAATGCCCAGGAGATACGAACCCTCCTCCTATGAAGACTTGTTTTCCATTCCATAATTTGCACAGTGCAAAGAAGTGTTTTTGCATGCTGGATGGAGGCCATTTCTGTCTAGCTTGCAGGGCCATGATGATGGCCTCTCTATGGAATTTGTAGTTGGTTTTGATGGCAAGACAACACATGTAGGGTATCTTATCTTTGAAGTCACAGAAGAGTCCATTTCTACTGCAACAAAGCTTCCAAGAATGGGATATAGATGGTTCAAAAATCATCAATTGCCACGCTCAAGTTACAACAGGGTGTTTAAGCCCGAATTCAAGAGCATTTCAAGAGAAAAAGGGTATGCTAAGGAGTGGATAAAGACAGAATTGGTCAATGCCCTCATCGTCATCACAAGGTTAATTACATGTGAAGGCAGATACTCCACCTTCAAAGCTTGTCATTTTAGATTGCTGGCTCATTTTTTGTTCAACAAACCCTTGAACTTTCCCTTTTATTTTCTCAAAAGCTTGGAGAATATGTCCTCTCAAGTGAGGAAAAAAGTGACTAACCCCCACAATAGTCTCTTCCACCACGGTTTGATCAAACTCCTCATTCTTACCAAGTTAGAGAAACAAGAGCAAAATTGGGATGCCTTTATCTACCAATTTGCAAACCCTCAATTGACAGTTAAGACCGGAAAAAAGCCACTTAGCCTAAAAACTATCTCTCCATCCAAGCTTCACTCTCCAAGAACTCCAAACTCCATTGTACAAACCCTCTCTTTGCCAGAACAATACCAAAAGCTTGTTGACATTCCTACTTCTTCATCGGGGAAAAAGACCAAGAACAAAGACCAAAAGAAGCCTATTATTGACCTCCCAATGCCTTCACTTTCCCTTCGTCCCACACCTAAGAAACTCCAAAAAGTAATGCAGCAAGAATTTCCTATCATTCCTACAAACATGAGGGGAGTCAACCAATTTGGTAAGGGACCCTTTCGGAAGAGTACCTAGAGCACAAGAACCAAGCCTTATAAAAAGCCTCCATCTACTTCCTCCGACCTTGAGAGCCCTCATAAGAAAATTAGGGAAGTCTCTATGGATGGATTAGAGCCATTAAGGAAAACAAAATCAGAACCTACCTCACATTTTCGATCTCCCATCACTCCTACTTCACCTATTCCCACTCTAGATCCTAAAATTGATAAATTGTCCACATACCTCAAAGGATCTAAGCCTTCCTCAGAGATCGTTGATTATGTCCCAACCATAGAGCAGCTAAAAAAAGAAAACCATTAGCTTCTCCAACAGTTGGAAGAGAGGAAGACAATATATGTACACCTTCATCATGAAAATGCAGTCCTTCAAACAAAGGTCAACTCCCTTCAGCGGTTGGTTGATGAAATGACTAAATCTAACCGCAGCCTCAGAGCACAATTAAAGCAACACAAGAGGCACAAGGCTAAGTCTACATAGCAAGAAGGAGAGGCTTCCAAAGTTGATCCTCCCTAGCAAGCCTAGTCACAAGGGGTAACTTCTTTTTGTTTGCAGTGGGACCTACAAAATCGTAAGTGTGGGGGTAATGTTGGGCCCGAGATATGATCATTTTTATGACAGTTGTTATACATTTTTGTCGCATGTACATATATGTTTTTCACGTTTTGAAGGATCTTTTTGAATAATTTTATGGTAAACCGGTATGATCGCCACAAGGTATGTGTAATTCATGTTTAATGATTAAATCAAGTTTAATTCATCACGTTCTATGATTTACAAGAGTTAATTTTTGTTTTCTTGCTGTTATAGGGAAAAACGAACCATATTTCCAGTTCCGGCACTTGATCCGACACTCGTTCCAGCACTCGTTCCGGTACCCGATCTGACACGTTCCAACACCCAGTATTGCACAAAAACGCAAGGCGAGTTGGTGGTTATGGCATTGGCGGCTAGTGTTGGGCGAATAGGGAACATGGGTTTTGTTTGTCCTTATCCCCTCCAGCTACTGAACTCCAAACAACTCAGTTTCACTTTTCCAAAGAGGGTGCTTATTGGCTCACTCCGTTTTATCAGTTGGGGCATCATTTATTGTATTTTTCCAAAATTAGAAGTGGTTCGACCTTCCTGTGGTCGACCACTTGGGTTGTAAGCTTATAAATACTGATAGGATGGTCAATAGATTGTTAACCAAGTAGAAGAGCCATTAGATTAGAGACAAATTCATTTTTCTCTGTTTTGGTATTTTACATTGCCAGAATTATACCAGAACTGTGTTTTCAAGCTTTCATGGTGAATTCACCTTGTTAAGTTTGTGGTGTGCTTTTAGGAGGTAGCCATGACTTGCTAGTGGGCCCACCAACAGTCTGGTGATTGTTCTTATGTCTGTTTATGCAATTCCTAATTTAATTACTCTTTCTTATTTCCTGTACATGTAAATTTTAATTTGGTTAATTAATTTGTTGTACCTTAATTGTTTTGCTTCTCTTTTGCGGGTTAGATAATGATATGTGTTAGCATGTATTGATTTTGTAGGATACCAAAAGACTTGCAAGTCTCTCTCTCTATACTAACCCTGTGTACAAATAGAAAGTCTCTATATATTAACCTCATGTGCATTTAGATGTTAAATTATGCTTTGATTTATGGTTTTATAATCAAGTTGAAAACAAAGTTTTTAGAATAAAATAGAGTTTTATTTGGGTTTCCTTTGATAGGGATTTTGATGGATGAATAGAATAAGTTCTAGTTTCAATCATAGCTTGCTTATCTTAGTTTATATAGATATCGTCTAAATTAGTTATTGGTTAATGTAGATTGCTCATTTACTTTTTATATCATGTTTTAGTCTTTGTTTTTAAAGCATTGTTTAATTGTAGCTTGAATTATTAGTCTAGACATAACATAGTTTCATTTGTGTAATTTCCTTTTCTAGAATTGAATTGCAATTATATTTCTTAGTTAAATGATTGAGTTAGGTATGAATTGTGATTACGTAGCCTAGAAGTAGAATGATGATCTCATTATGATGTTAATGGTTTATACATGAATATGCAGGGTTTTTAACATTATCTTTGTCATGGCTAAATTCTCGTTGGATTGTTTAATACATACCTTCCATTTTGCCATTGAGATTAATATTGAGTTTATACCACTCGAATTGTCCTTTGTTGTCAAGTTCCATCGAGATATCATCCGTCACCACCGAAGGCATTCACACAACCACCAACATTATATTTGAGTGTTTCATAGATTAAATATAGTTCCTTGTTTTTTGTAGATCAGAAAAGATAGTTTCTTGCTTTCATAGGTTATAATATAGTTTTATTGTCATTGTAGGGTAATTAGTCTTTTTCTTCAATAGATTTAGGAGCAGTTTTGTGTGTCATAAATTAGGCATTTAGTTGGCAGTCCTTCTTGCTTTCAATCAAATGAATTTCATCTCATGCATTAGAAATAGTTTTTCATCAAGCATTTAGTCCACTTGCCTCTTAGGCTAGATAGTTGTTCAATGAGAAGTCTTTGCTTACTTTTCTATTTGCTTTAGTAGGATAGATAGTTGTCTTTGCTTACTTTTTTTTTTCTTTAGTAGGTTAGTTAGGTGTCTTTGCTTACTTGTCTATTTTCTTTATAGGTTAGATAGGTGTCTTTGCTTACTTGTTAATTTATTTTCTTTCATAGGGTAGTTGGTAATTGAATGTAGGTTGGCAAGTTAAGATAGTTTTATTTTGTCATTTGCTTATTGATATGCTTAGGTAGTTTCTTTTGCTTATGGACATGAACTAGTTTCTTTAAAGTAGGGTTTTCACTTGCTTTTCTTAGAACCATCCATCAATCCTTGGCCCAAAAATACTTAGGTTAAATAGTTTCAATTTGTTTAGTAGGGTTTGCTCATTAGATAGTTTTGGTTGAGTAGATTAGCCTTAGATAGCTTCTTTCATTAGTTATATTATACTCCTACCAACCTTTTACCTTTGGCATATATTTTGCTACAACTCTAAGTTTACTTACCACGGGTTGACAATTTAATTGAGGGTAGTTTAGTGTCTTTCTTAGTACATATAAATCACCTAACATGGGTCTCGTTAGCTTCCACTGGGATGATCTGTTTGGCTGGATCCCCGATCTCTTCTATTATCAGGGCCGAATCTTCTCTTTCTCCTCCAAGATTCGTGCCAACTTCCTCCTCTCTTACATCCGCGCTTCCTCCTTCTCATATCGCATCTTGGGGACTTCTTGCTCTCCTTGATTCTCTCTCGCTTAATATTTGACTAGCCAGTCGTTCCTGTCTTCTCATCCTCTACAGTTCTTCCATCTTTCTTTCCTGGATTTCTCCCAATCCTCCTTCTTTCCTCAACTTTTTATACTGTCTTGCAGCTTTATTGATCTTGCTGTGCCACCATTTGTCAACTATGGTTGTTGTCTTCAAGGCTCTCTCCTGTCTCGAATCCCTTTCTTGTTGTTTCCCCCCCATTTTTCAAAGAACCCTTCTCTCATGCCATGACTTTCACCTCGTATCTCCCTACCCCAAGCAAGGGTGTTTACGTTGCCATCTCAGTCGGGGACATAATCAACATCCCTTCCTCCACCAAGAAAGACTTAATCTAGAGGGGAATATCTATTAATAGTCTTGTTAGTAACATTTCTTGTCTTTAGGATCGGGGTACACAGGTCTGCAAGTTGGCCTAGGAGCGCCCAAGCGCAGCACATAAAAGAAATCTGCTTAGGGCCTAAGTCAAGCAAGCGAGCTTGATCATGGACAAGGGATGCGTTGAAATCTCCGCAGGAGGGCTTCATCGGAAATCCTGGGAGCGAGAGTTTTATGAATTTCAGAAACACGATTCGCGATTTCCCGATCGACGGGAACAACTGTCAATCGTGGAGGACACGCGTCAGGCATCAGAAGGAAAGTCGCGGTTTCAGGCCATCGCAGGATCGGAGTTTATGGAGGCATGAAACTCTTATATGAATGAATCGCGATACGCGATTTCCCATCTAAATATGAGTCGTCTATCAGTAGAGACACGTGGCGAGAGATCCCACAAAGTCAGGGATCGGGGGTTAGTGAGTCTAGAGAACTTGTGTGTCGAGACATCAAAAATGTCGAAATCATGACAGAGGTTCGGCTCAGGTCACATAAGAGGTGGTCGTATGGATTATAGTATAGTCGGGAGGGCTAACCCATGCATGCGCTCATCGAAGAATCGGTGATCAGGAATTCAAAGGGTCAAGAACTCTTGACAGCAGGAATCCTGAAACCCCGATCCCTGATACAGAGTCAGGGATGACCATGGTCAGGTGCTGAAGGCTGTGAAGAGATTGGAAAGGACCTGTGGATCGGGTTGTTGCAGCAGTGTTTCCCAAGGGAATTCAAGAAGCCGTTAGGCTCAGCGGAAAAGGATAAGGAAGGTAGGTGAAGCCTCGCGTCGCCCATTTATTGCAGAGTATGGAGGTTCCGGCTGAAGTTTACCCAGGAGAGTCCCTTTGTACCAATTCTCTACAGAAAGGTCACACCGAGTCTTCAACTCGCCAAGAGAGACTGAGCACGCCAATTCAAACATTAAAAGAGGCTTGGCTCCCCCCTGGCGTGAGCCATGATGAATTGAAGAAGCATATGACAGGAGTCCAGAGGACAGATTTGATGGAAGAAGCGACCCCTCATTAAAAGTCCTGAGATACTGTCGCCAGGCGGATTTTGGCTGAAGTATATGTAGGCATTTTTGCCATTTTGTAATGATCGATGGTAGAGCTGAGCTCCCGACTGTAATGATTTAACTGCTATTCTAGCTTCCAGCTTATGTATCTGTAAATGAGATTTATTGCTTTATGACAGACAGTTCTCCTTTTTCATCTAATTTCATCTCATGCTGGGGAGTTCGTGATTGACTGAATCATACGAATTGTTGTAGTTCTGCTGTGATAAATGATTTATCATTGCGTTACTGCATTCTTTGGTCTTTTGCATTTGAATATAAGCCGATCTTGTGTTTAAATGTCTTCCTCTACAGCCTGTTAGAAACCTTTTGTTTGTAACAGACCTTTGCATTGTTCTGATACAAGTCTTCCTCCCTACTCACCCTTACTACAACTCACTGTCTGGAGTTATTCAAGACCTCACTT
>ML781679.1:77278-88081 GCA_009831015.1 Picea engelmannii | reverse complement strand
TATCTTTGACAGCGCGCCACTCGAGAACTGATTCAAGAACCCTTTAAGATTTGACACTTTCAACAGCGCGCCAACTGGTGAAATGATCTCCTTAGCTGTTGAAATTGGGCACTTTCCACAGCGCACAATGAACTTTTGAAAACGAGTTAGCTATGGAAAGTAAAAATGACAATTTTGCAAAAGAAGACTTTACAATCCAAATTTAAGTCAAACCCAAATCTAAAATTTTGCAGCTAAAAGACTCAACAATGAATTGAGGAAACCATCAATAGCTATGCTATCCACCATAAAACTCAACCAAAATGATGGTGCTATTTTGGGAGTTAACACATGGCATGGATGGTATTTCAAGGCAAGACATGGCATGACATGGAAAGGAATAGCATGGAATGGCATGGCAAGGCAAGGCATGGAAAGGAACGTCATGGAATGGCAAGACAAGAAAAGGCATGGCATGGAATGACAAGGTAAGTCATTGCATGGCATGGCATGTAATTCCATAGAAATGAAAGGCATGGCATGGCATGGCAAGGCAAGGAATGACATGGCATAGAAAGGAATGGCATGGCAATGAAAGGCATGACAAGGAAAGGAATGGCATGGCATGGCATGGAAATTCAAGGCCTAGCATGACATGGTAAGGAAAGGCATGACATGGGATGGCATGGCTTGGAAAGTAAAGGAAAGGCATGGCATGGGAAGGTAAGGAAAGTCATGGCAAGGAAAGGAATGGCATGGAAAGGAAAGGCATGACATGGCAAAGAAAGGCATGGTATGGAATGACATGGCAAGGAAAGGAAATGCAAGGCATGGCATGTCATGGAAAGGCATGGCATGGAAAGGAATGGCATGGCATGGCATGGAAATTCAAGGCAAGGCATAGCATGACATGGCAAGGAAATGCATGGCAACGCAAATCATTCCATGGAATGATATAGAATGACAAGGAAAGGCAAGGCAAGGAAAGGCATGCCATGGAAAGGAAATACATTGCATGGCAAGGAAACAACACTTCATTGGATGGAAAGGAAATTTGTGATATAAATTTAGGTCATATATCCCTAGAAAAGGTGTTTTTTTATTTCTTGAGATGAGAAATGTTCTTTTTTTTGTGGTTCTTGTTTCATTACAATCCACATTTTGTTTTGAATTTTTCCTTGCATATTGTTATGGAAAAACATATTTATTGTTGTATAGGTTAAAATGGGAAGCTACATGGCAATACATGCAAGGAGGGATTAGTCTATTTTAGATTATAGTGGTGTTCTAGGGATTGATAAATGTAACAACCTATATTTTGGCCTTAGAAGGTTAGAACTTTGATTTGTACTCATCTTAGTGATTCATTGTTTAGTGTTTGTTGGGTTTAGTTAGAATCAAATAGACATTCGATATGTATACATATGGATCTATTTATGTGTTGTGGGATATCATTTTTATTGTTATATGTTTATGATGATGATAGTTATGTGATTTTTTTAAACATGCAAATTGAAATGTGAAACTTTGGTATGTGGATACTAGTTCAAAAATGTGTTGTGAATGTATAATAGATGCAAGGCATTGTGTAAATAAACACACATTTCTTAATTTAACATTAATACAGATAAGGATTCTCATATGAAATTTGTAATGTATATGCATGAATATGAGCAATGTGATATCCAAATGACTATAGTGTTGAGGTGACCAATGCATGGCATCGCATGGCAAGGAAATGAATGACATGGCAAGTCAATCCAACACAAGGCACGGCATGGCAAGGCAAGTGTTAGGCTTCAGTTTTTTCATATTTATGCTACACAAATGCATTCATCATTACACATTCTCCCTACATTTTGCCAATAATATATCCCTAATCACACCATAAACTTCTATTGTCTCTTGTTATTCATCCTCCATGGTTAATACATAATTTTCTATATTTTTAGTGATTAAAAGATGATTATATCATGTTTTACTAATGACGCTTGATAAAGTGTGATTTTCATTATCAACATTCCCATACCGTTATTACGGTTTAGCATTCTGCACTAGTATAGCTATTCCCGTACCTGATATTGTAGCTTGTCATATTGGCATTCTTCTAGAAGAAAATCAGGAACATGGGTTTTGTCCAGAATGACATTGAAATGCTAAAACGTGTGTCAAAATTCACCCAACTCGCACTTGTGGACCTCCATCTCAGAGGGAATGATTATTCAAAAATTAGCAAAAATCTCAAACTACCAACTTGCGCTTCGATTTCCATGCAGATGATATCAAATCTATAAATTCTACGATATGGGTTTTGTCTAGAATGTTGAAAATTGAGTAATGCGTGAGCACGTTTTCCAAATTCAAATTGTTTTGGAAGATATGGGTGGATCTATAACTCAAATCTACCCAAATTGATGTAAAACCCATATTTTTGTGGTTTCATTCCAAAATTTGTAAAAATGGTTTTAACCAAAATCTGAGTTTGGAGGATTCAGTTCTATCCTTTATCATTGGATTTTTATGTATAAATAGAGCCTCATAGGGTTGATACGGGGGCCATTATTTTCATGAAGGTTTTGTAAACGAGATATTTATCCTTGTGAGAAAGCTTTGAGGAGTTGTTAGCCATGTAAAAACAGAGTTCTTGATCTCAATGAAGAATTTATTGTTGTTTCCACATGGAGCATCATTCTAGATTGATCTGAGTCTTTCTTAGCAACATTGACCTCCTGGGAAGGTCGCCTCAGTGAGGGTAAGTGTTGGCATACTTTATTTATTTTGTAGATTAGTATGGTGTTATTTGTTTACATGCAATTCAATTTTGGTTTTGATTATTGATTGCATTCAACTCATATGAATTTCAATTCTGTCCTTTACATTAGTTTTGGTAATTAAAACTGAGATTTCATTTTACCCTTCATGTGTGTGCACCAATCCCAAAGATATATTATTTTCATTAATTGTTTCCAATACTTTGTTTTGTGTCATTCATTCTCATTGCATTTCAATTCATTTCCAAATGTTCTTCCCATATGTGCATCTTATGCTTTCTTCAGAAATCGATTGGAATAATACACTTCAAGATAAAATTTATATGATTAATTTTCATACTCTCTACCACCCATTTTCATTAACAAACAAATACCTTTTGTAGTCACTATACTAATATAGATTCAGTTCATACACATACATCAATTGTAGAAGGTATTGTTCGCTCTCCAATTCTTCATATCCTACTTGCAATTCTACCCACAAACACTCTTCCACACCCATGAATTATGTCCACACATTCACCCCTTGTTTAAGATCTAATCCATTATGTCATATGCATATTTCCATCATGCAATAGAGCCATTCCATTACATAATCATATTTCCATTACATCTCATTTTTGTTTTTCTATTGTTTATTTCTTCAGAGATTGATTAATTCATTAAGACCTTATTGTTGGCCCTTGACCAAGTTTTGAGGAATACTTGGTCATATTTGACCGCTTTTGGGACTGCGACAGCTAGTCAAAGATGGAGTGCAACGTGAAGCGGAAATTAGGGAAGAAAAACTTATTTTTGGGACCTTTTTAGGGTTTTTGGGTTGATGTAAACGGAAAGGGATGTCATCCTGTGGGTTTACCCATGCTTAGGCCCATTTTGTAATCTATAAATAGATACTTAGGAAATGTAAGTAGAGGAGGGTAGTACATCTATGTGATGTATAGCTAAAGGCTTAGTGCTAGTAACTGGATCTGTGTGATCAGATGTATATTGAAAGTGCTTTGTGCATGATTGTAAGGAGCTTGAAAAGCTAAATGCAAGGTGTTGTAGTTTTGTGCTGAAGTGCAAGGAAGAAGGATCTAGCGAGTTGCGCAGATATTTTGTCCTATGCAAAGTAAGGATCATTGAATCTCTGTGTTGTAACCACTTGACCGAGATAATATAAAGAAGAATACTTTGTGGACGTAGCCCCACGGGGGTGAACCACGGTAACTTTGTGCTTCGACCTAATGCATTTATCTCCTTCTTGAATAAGTGCTTGATGTGATTAAATAGATTTAGTTATGCTTTGTGCTTCTGAGATAGGAATGAATGTTAGGTCTGATATATAAGATGCCTAGTGTCTGATCTGGTGAATCCAATCTATCTTGCTATATCTAAGTGGCAAATATTCTTGAATCTAAGTATATACTGCGATGCTCTGTGCAATTCGAAAAGTGTTGTAAGGGTTGAATATTGATGGGTAAACCGTGCTAGATAATTGCTAAGTGCTATAATCACAGATCTGTGTCCTAGCTAAGGTTGCAGACATCTAAGTAATGAAACCACCCTTGCCTCTACCTCGGGTGAGACTTCATTTTCTTTGCAGGTGTTGCCAAAAGGGCCAGTAGCTAGGGTTTGTTGGTGTGCTCTTGGAGTGAACCCTGGGTCTGCCCCCGTGCCAACACTTATCATATACACAATATTTTGAATGAAAAAAATAAACAAGTATCACTCCCCATTCATTATTTTCTTCCTAAAACTTAGTTAGACATTTCTTCTAAATTCCCATTGTATTAAATATCCATCACTCTTGTGCATTTGATTCACTCATTACTTCTTTATGATTGGTGTATACATTTAAAAGGGTGGTTTTCAGTCTAAGTGAATCTCAGGGGTTGATTGAGTTTGATGATTTTGAGTTTCCCACACTTTACTTCCTGCACCTAGTTTCATTTCCTGCACTTTGTTCCTACAATACTTTAGCATTTTCATTCTTACACTTTAATTTTACATTTCTTCAATCACCAAAGGAATATTAAAGGCCTAATTCGTGAGATATGGCTTTCCCATAATGGGTTTCAACCTAAGGTGTTAGTTTATTTCATGTCAATTGAATTTGTTTTTCGACTGCTTGTCTCATTTACTGCATTAAAGAGTGGTTTTCCAACAATAGGCTAGACTAGGCTCCAATCCTACATTTCTATGTTTGCACCTCAAAGCTTACGAGCCACGGTTGATAATTTAATGTTGGAATTAATAGTGCATATATTTTACCCAACATTTTTGGTGTCATTGTCGGGGATGTGCTAAAGGGATTAGAGCATAGGTAGGTTGATTTTAAATTACAAGGCTTGGGGGAGAAGAAATAGTAATATGGGAGGTAAGAACCTGGGCGACCACTATTGTGAGTTTCCCCAAAACCTTGACCGTTACTTTCTTGCAAGTGTTTTTACTTTCCTGCAAGTGTGTTTATTTTCCTTAAGTGTGATTTCTTTTTATGCAAGATTGTTTCTTTTATGCAAGTTTGATTTCTTTCCTACAAGTGAGTTTCTTTTCATGAAAGTGTGGTGTGGTTTTCAAAGTCTGCAATTAGTTTCTATTATTTCTTATGGTTTTCTTAAAATTTCTTTGAGTGTGTAGTTAGTTTTCATTTCATTTTTCATCAAAAATATTTTGGGTGTTGTAAGAATCCCATGTGCCAATCCATGTGTGAGACAGGACCCATCAATAAACAAGATGGATCCAAAGAACAATGATTTTGGAAGAACTCTCTCAAATCCTAGCAGGAGTTGGGATCTCTTCTTCTCAGGAAGAGCACATCTTAACAACAGTCAGGAACTTATCTACTTCTTCAAAAGACATAGAAGAACCAAATTCCTTTGAGCCATGCCTACAAGAAGATAGAGAAACCTTCATTGATCAATTTCACCAATATACCAAGGATATCGAAGACTTATGGACCATATCTAATCAGGAGAATCCATTAGAACCTGAGATCGAGGAGGATAAAGAAAATAATACATAGTGGTTTCAATGAAGAGGTGGACCAAGGACACCATGATTATATTGAATGTTGGTTCCAGGTGATTGTCATATTACACCACCACTCTCTTCTTCGACAACTCTTCACATCATATTATTCAAAATTGTTGGTTTATCATGTTCGATTACTTATTAACGTGTATTATATAAACCTGAATGTGAGTATATTTATGATTTTTTTACGCACGTGGCTTCATAGGAAGTATTCATATACTTGAAAAGGGGTATTTTCTTAGGTAAGGTAGGACAATAAATAAATGTTGCATGTAGTTGTTAGTTTGGTGCAACATCATTTTTTTATGTCTTTTTCAATAATTTTCACTGTCAAATTGAGAAACTAATCTTAAGGGAGACCATTGCCCCAAAAATTTTAATATTTTTTTCAACTGATAGTCAAATATTTTTCGAAGTTTTATAACTAAATTAGGCTATGATGATTTGTTGGATTTTTATAGGTATCCTCTTTTTAGTTGGATTGGGAGAACATCTTAATGACTTATTCATGGAAGTAGTTTCATTTCTTTTGGTTCTGTTGTTTCATCAAAATTGTCTTCTATTTTGATCTTTTATTACCTAAGACTATTTTGGGACAACTGGTTTTCATTTCCTATTACCCCCCTAAAATTTGTTTGTTTGAAAATTGTTCTCTAACTTTTATTAGTTTTCCCTACTATTTTTGTGAAATATTTTTCTTACTGGAATTTACAGTTTAGACAATTATTAACGGGGTAAAACTAAAAAGAAAAAAATTCAAATATCAAACTTAAGAATTCTTGACATAACCAATCATTTTCAGTTCTTTTAGATATTTATTCTCCTTTCTTTATACACAATTTCAGACCATTTATTATGGCAGTAGTTCGCAGTCCTATTTTTTAATTATGGTATTACATAAAGTTAAAAGTCCATATTATGATACCCGTAGGTAGCTAGTATAACCTGATCTTATCTCAAAGTTGGTCAATAGAGCATCTTTATAATATAGTAGCAAGAGAGTACATGATGTTTCTACCCATGGGAACACTACTATAATCCTATGTGAAGAATATGACCTTAGGGACTAAAGGTACTTTAGGTTATTCTATAATGGCCTCATCCACCACACATTAAGTAAATTTAACCATGATATGTCTTTGGAATGATCTAAATACATAAGTCTGTTTTTCATGCGAACAATCTTTTATGGGCAATTTGTAGAATATCCTCCAACCTAATACCATCCCATCCTGTAAAATTATTTTCAGAGTTGCTACTCCATTCACCCATGCCAAATAAACCTATGAAATTTGATCTTAAGGGTGAATTTTGGGACAAGAGCCTCTGATGGAAAATGGGTGTAAGAGGCTAACCCGTCGAGATATTGAATATGTATACTAGCAGTGAGTACCATCCTATGGTATGACTAGGCAAACCCATCAGGGTACTGAACATGCTCGTGCAAAATGGGGCATTCTGCCTGGGGGGGGGATATTTCTTAGATGTCAAAATTACCCCATCGGAGTACTGAACAAAATTGTTGGTAATGGGTTCTGATTTTGATATGCCTAATCTATATTTTTCTGTATGAGCGATATACTTGTATAAATCATTAAGAAGAAGCATGCATGGTTGAACTAAAGGTTAAATAAAATCCATCTATTTTTCATTTGAGAATAACCCTAAGTTTGCCTTAATACCCTATCATCCAATTCATACTATATCCAATATGTACTATCTTAAGAGTGGGACCATGTTCTTAGAAGCTTAATATACTCAACTGTGAAATTTATCTTTATTAATTGAATGATTGTAAATCTTTTCAAAGTGAAAACAGTTGATTGGTTTCCTATGGGGTTTTCATTTATTAAGACTACTAATACTCTTTTATTTTCCTTCCTAAAGGAGAATAACAAAATCCCTACTCTAGTTTATACAGGGTTCTCTGAACATAAGTACTGCTAATCTTTTGATGATTTTTTCTTAATCAAGGAAATAGAAATATTTGCTATAGAACGCGAAAGTTGATTATACATTTTTTGTAGGTTATGCTTGAATTATCTTGGTCAGTCATAGAGGGGGAATATTCATAAGTGATCTTCAAAAATTGTGCAAATCTAAATTGTCAAAATGTGACATTGGATGTACTTCATATTATGATCAGTTTATTATATTATCATATGATTTTCTCTCTGTTTGGTCAGACTTAGCAATCATGGACTTTGTTCCCACAATTAATTAAGAAACTCTCAGATTTATTTTCTTAGAAACTCTCGGATCGGTATCAAAAAACGTTGGCAGCATGTTTTCTCTTATAGCCACATGCCACTCAGTATTAAGCATTTTGCATGAGGACATGCAAACTCTTGGGTTTGGGGGAGATCTCCAGATCCCTTTGATATCTTCATAGTCTCTCTTCAGCATCTCCAACATCTTCAGTTCATCTCAACTAGTTTTTTTTCTGGATCTTGCATATCAACTTTCATTCTCTTTAGTAGTTCTCAACCTTGCTCTGCTTCATCCTCAACTTTCAGTGTTCCACATCATGTTTCCATAGATCTTTCATCCGATTTTTCATAGTTTTCACTTCAGCGTGCATTATAATTCAAAGAAGGGGTAACTTGAGGTAAAACATGTATAAATATCTTTAATTTACTAAGAATTTTTAAAACATGATGCATAAAAACTATCACCTACTCCACACTCTACTACCACTTAGAAAGTAGCATCACAACTACTCACCAAACCTTCCATTTTAACTCCACCAATTATAATGAAAATTATACTATGATCATAAGACCAAGCAACGAAAAGAAAATATGTGGTATATAAATACAAACATAAAGAAACATCTTTAGTGTCTTCTCCTTTCACATCATAAAGCATTCCTAGTTCATCTAAATGTTCTGAATAAGAGGATGAATTCATGGTTGCATATTCAAGAAAAGAACCACATGTAAATCTTAGTCTTAGAATGAATATAAGATACATAATATAAAGGTGTCCAAGTTCATATGACCACCATCCCCATCATTTCACATTCTCCACACTCATACCATTCACTATCACCCTATGATAACCCATCCTTTGCTTGTCCTCCATTTTCATGATAATTTTGTTTCTTTGTTTTAAATAAATCTATGACAGTATAATCAATTTCTAGAGTGTGACTCCATAAGAGCCAACACCTACACAAAAGGAACAAAGTCGCATAAATATATAAGCAGAGTATCATAAGTTCTTCACCTTGTATGCATGAGGACATGCAAATTCTTGGGTTTGAGGGTGTGTTGGGATCCCGTTTTGTCATATTTATGCTACACAAATGCATTCACCATTACACATTCTCCCCGCATTTTGCCAATAATATATTCCTAATCACACCATAAACCTCTATTGTCTCTTTTTATTCATCCCACGTGGTTAATACATAATTTTGTATATTTTTAGTGATTAAAAGATGATTATATTATGTTTTAATACCGACAGCTGATAAAATGTGATTTTCATGATCAACATTCCCGTACCACTATTGCGGTTTAGCATTCTGCACCAGTATACCTATTCTCATACCTGATATTTTATCTTGTCATATTAGCGCACTTCTAGAAGGAAATAAGGAACATGGGTTTTGTCTAGAATGACGTTGACATGCTGACACATGTGTTAGAATTAACCCAACTCACACTTGTGGACCTCCGTCTCATGGGGGAATTATTCTGCAAAAATTAGCAAAAATATCAAACTGCCAACTTGTGCCTCCATTTTTGTACAAATGATATTAGATCTAGAAATTATACGATATGGGTTTTGTCTAGAATGTTGAAAATTGAGTAATATGTGTAAACATTTTCAAAATTCGAATTGTTTTGGAATATATGGGTGGATCTATAACTCAAATCTAACCAAATTGATGTAAAACCCAGATTTTTGTGGTTTCATTCCAAAATTTGTAAAATTGGTTTCCAAAATATGAGTTTGGGGGATTTGGTTCTATCCTTTCTGCTTGGATTTTTATGTATAAATAGAGCCTCATAGGGTTGAGAAGGGGTCCATTATTTTCATGAAATTTTTGTAAACGAGATATTTATTCTTGTGAGAAATCTTTGAGGAGTTGTTAGCCATGTAAAAATAGACTTATTGATCTCAATGAAGAATTTATTGTTGCTACCACATAGAGCATCCTTCTAGCTTGATATGATTCTTTCTTGGAAGCATTGACCTCCTGGGAAGGGCCCCTTAGTGAGGGTAAGTGTTGCCATACTTTATTTATTTTGTATATTAGTATGGTGTTGTTTGTTTACATGCAATTCAATTTTGGTTTTGATTATTGATTGGATTCAACTCAGATGCATTTCAATTTTGTCCTTTACATTAGTTTTGTTAATTAAAACTGAGATTTCATTTTACCCTTCATTTATGTGCACCAATCCCAAAGATATGTTATTTTCATTAATTGTTTCAAATACTTCGTTTTGTGTCATTCATTCTCATTACATTTCAATTCATTTCCAAACCTTCTTCCCATATGTGCATCGTATGCTTTATTCAGAAATCGATTGGAATAATACACTTCAAGATCAAATTCATATGATCATTTTTTATACTCACCACCACCCATTTTCATTAACAAACAAATACCTTTTGCAGTCGCTATACTCATATTGCAAGATACCAGATATATAAAATATGCAGAACAGAAATGAAATGCTAGAAATGATAGAATAACAGTAAAATATTCAGCATAATCTTCACAATAAATAGAAATGATATACGAAATAGCAACAGAAATAGCACTTCGAATCAGATAGCAATGTTCACAGGCCTCTTCGAGGGGGAAACCTCCAGTTGAGCAACGCTCTGTTACAATAATATCCAAGCTAGGGTTCTTCATACCCTCGACCCTTATATATACTAACTATGTCTATTAAGAGAAGCATCTAGAGGAAGATCCTTCTAGAAGCGGAAGCTTCTATTAGGTCTTCTTACATCCGCCTTATTCTATTTTATTGAAAGGTCTTATTAATATTGACCTTTATTACATCCGAATACA
>ML781679.1:56129-72246 GCA_009831015.1 Picea engelmannii | reverse complement strand
AATACGTCTCTACCCTGGAAAAAAAATACCCACAATTTCTACCAAGGAAAGTGCTCTGATACCACTTGCAAGATACCAGATATATAAAATATGCAGAACAGAAATGAAATGCTAGAAATGACAGAATAACAGTAAAATATCCAACATAATCTTCACAATAAACAGAAATGATATATGAAATAGCAACATAAATAGCACTTCGAATCAGATAGCAATGTTCACAGGCCTCTTCGAGGGGGCAACCTCCAGTTGAGCAGTGCTCTGTTACAATAATATCCAAGCTAGGGTTCTTCATACCCTCGACCCTTATTTATACTAACTATGTCTATTAAGAGAAGCATCTAGAGGAAGATCCTTCTAGAAGCGGAAGCTTCTATTAGGTCTTCTTACATTCGCCTTATTCTATTTTATTGAAAGGTCTTATTAATATTGACCTTTATTACATCCGAATACATTGATCTACCTATGTGCGGGTTATGACCTTAACACATATAGATTTGGTTCATACACAGAGATCAATTGTAGAAGGTATTGTTCGCTCTCCAATTCTTCATATCCCACTTGCAATTCTACCCACAAACACTCTTCCACACCCATGAATTATGTCCACACATTCACCCCTTGTTTAAGATCTAATCCATTTTATCATATGCATATATCCATCATGCATTAGATCCATTCCATTACATAATCATATTTCCATTACATCTCATTTATGTTTTGCTATTGTTTATTGCTTCAGAGATTGATTAATTCATTAAGACCTTATCATATACAAAATCTTTAAAATGCAAAAAATAAACAAGTATCACTCCCCATTCATTATTTTCTTCCTAAAACTTAGTTAGACATTTCTTCTAAATGCCCATTGTATTAAATATCCACCACTCTTGTGCATTTGATTCACTCATTACTTCTTTATGATTGGTGTATACATTTAAAAGGGTGGTTTTGAGTCTAAGTGAATCTCTGGTGTTGATTGAGTTTGATTATTTTGAGTTTCCCACACTTTACTTCCTGCACCTAGTTTCATTTCCTGCACTTTGTTCCTACATTAGTTTAGCATTTTCATTCTTACACTTTAATTTTACATAGCTTCAATCACCAAAGGAAGTTTGAAGGCCTAATTCATGAGATATGGCTTTCCCGTAATGGGTTTCAACCTAAGGTGTTAGTTTATTTCCTGTCAATTGAATTCATTTTTCGGCCGCTTGTCTCGTTTACTGCATTAAAGAGTGGTTTACCAACAATATGCTAGACTAGGCTCCAATCCTGCATTTCCTATGTTTGCACCTTGAAGCTTACGAGCCTCTGTTGATAATTTAATGTTGGAATTAATAGTGCATATATGTATCCAAACAGTAAGGAATGGAAATGCAAGGAAATGCCTGGAAAGGAAAGGCCTAGCAAGGAAAGACATGGCAAGGAAAGGAATGGCAAGGAAAGACATGGCAAGGCATGGCATGGCATGGAAAGGCAAGGAATGGCTTGGAAAGGCCTGGCTTGGAAAGGAATGGCATGACATGGCATGGAAAGAAATGGCATGGCTTGGCAAGGCATGTCTTGGAAAGGCAAGGCATGGCATGGAAAGGAAAGGAAATGCAAGGCATGTCATGGAATTACATGGCATGGCATGGAAAGGAAAGGCATGGCATGGAATGGAAAGGCATGGCATGGCATGGCAAAGAAAGGCAAGGCAATGTAAGGCATGACATGACATGGCATGGCATGGAAAGGAAAGGCATGGAATGGCATGGCAATGTAAGGCATGGCAAGGCAAGGCATGACAAGGTAAGGGAACACAATGCAAAGAAAGTCTAGGAAAGCAAGGAAGGCAAAGGAAAGGCAAGGCTAGGCTAGGCATTGATTACATACTTTGTTGTGGATGCCCCGTCCACTTGGAATCTTTCACATTCATCCATGGAGTTGTCTACCTTGGAATTCACACATGTGGATTGGTTGCATGCATGCACATTCTTGGAGGGAAAATTCCATGTGGACACTTGGAATTTGAATTGGATTGATGCCTATTTTTGGTGGTGTCCCCCTTCATGAGCATTGTTTCGTGCATACTACTACTATTTTTGGATGAGGGTGAATTTCTTTGGAGAGGCTAATTTCCACATGTTGTAACATGGTCAACAATGGATTGAGGAGATATCTAACTAATTCATTATTATAATATTTATTTGAATTGTCATGGATTTAGTTAGAAAATAACAATATTTTATTGTATAAGAGAAGAGACTCACTCTATAAAGAAGAGTTCTCTCTCTCCATTATAAAGGGTGGACAATTTGGGTACTTAGGAGATCTCCTCTTGGGATACATTGTAGAACATTTTGGCAAGATTAATGAAAAAATTTAGGTATAGTTTCATCTGACATGAGGCTTTATTGTGCACTAATATTTTATGTGTTGATTTTTCATTAAGAAACCCCTGTAACATGTTGTGATTTTCATTATAATGAACCATGCTTCATTTTGGATAGAGTAATGTGAGGTTTCAACTCTCTTATTTATATTGTGATTATGTTAGCTCACTTGATTCTTATTATTGATTCCTGGAGTCTTAACTGGGATGGGACTTCAGCCTTTTGTCAAATTTAGGTCCTCTAGAACCATTAATTACATATGGATTTAACACTTAGAATTTTTTTTCCACCATAAGATATTTTCTAATGCGTAACGCAAGTATTTATAATCACTTTAGAAAAATGAACTATTCTTACTTACATATACTTCCTTCACACTTTATAAAATAATTAATCAAATTAAATAAATTCATACACTTTGAAATTCATAAATTCATCAACGTAGAATGCAAAAACAATGAGATTCATAAAAAATATACCATGAAATATATATATATATACCATGAAATATATATATATAAATATATATATTCAACATCGTCTAAAGGAAGCAAGTGCCCGAACATAAAAAAAAAATAGCCATATGGTGGCCTAGATATAAAATGGAAATCATTGGTCACTCATTGACCACTTCCATCTACGCCATCCTAGGGATAATCCTAGAAATCAATCTTTCTTCTCTTGCTCAAATAAGCACCTCAAGTGGTTTTGTGCCTGGGTGTGGTTCGTCACTCCAAATACTGCACAAAGAAAAACCATTGTTATAAGTTTTATTTACGCAATGAATTAAAAGACTCACAAAATGATAATTTACAATCCAACATAATACAAATCACCACAGATGTTACTGAAAATCGTGAAGGTGTTACCCTCCTCCATGACCTTAATCTCTCAATGATGCCACCCTGCATCGGTTACAAGGATCAAAGCATGAAATTTAAACAAATATGCATAAAATCTATTACATTCATGATACATAAAAAATGATCATAAACAAATTATCTCAACATGAATATCTCGAGCAGCAATGGAGAGTCCCTGGTAGGTGGAGCACTTGGTTTTACAACCTACTCCGAGGAAACATCTATTGTGGCAACCTCAATGGATAGAACAGATGGAAATGGTTGGGGGGGGTGGGTGGCATACAGGTGCATCAACTGTGGAAGGATGAGATGGAAGAGGTGGTGTGAATGGGTGACCTGTAGGTGCATCCATTGAGGATGCACCAAATAATAAATATATTGGGGGTGGATGGAAATGAACCCTTGTAGGATATATAAGCAATGGAAATAATTCCTAGCCTAGAAATAAGTAACCCAAAATCCATGGTCGATTGCCCAAAAACTAAAATAGTACTGTAACTAGCGAAAATATCAACAACCTGCACACATATTAATAATATTTTTATTAGTACCGAATAGTAATATCCAACAACATAAATACAACAAATTTGAGATTTAAATGAGATTTAACTCAACACATGATACCTATGAGGTAGGCAACTTGTCCATCCCAAGTGGACATTGCTTAAAATCGCTTGTTCTCACAACCTGTAGAAACACAAGAACATTATAAATTTGAGGATACAAGAAAAGAAAGAAATCACTATGGTGAATTTATCAAATGTGACACATAGTTGTGTATGAAGAACAACGAAAGAGAAGGTTGTCTCTACTGTTGCATCAGTGATGGAGAAAGACAATAATGCATCTATCGACATAGAGGGTCTTTTATTCGGGCGTAGCAACTGCAAAAAATTGTACAATAAAATATTAAAATAAAGACAGATAATACTATATAAATATATAACGTTGAAGAACATAGAGATGGTTAAGATAGTGTTGGCATTAGGAGTCACTCTTGGATTGCAGTAGGAGTAAGATTGATGCCCATCAATTTATGTCACAATTTGTTTATAAAGGGTGATCAATTGGAAGAAGACTCGGAACAATATTGTTTTAACTCGGAAACTAGGCCAGGCATGCACAAGTAGATGAGGTATTGGTTTAACTTCAGATAGTAAGCTATAATAAGGGTGAGTAGGAGGAATAATTATGTGAGGAAATGCGATGGTCTATTGTAGGCATCGATCTTCTAATAGCCTGTAGAAGAAAAACTTGAACATAAGAACATCTTATATTCAAATGTAGAAACACTAAAAGAACATAATAGCGTTATAATAAAACCTTTATCATAACACATTCACAACGATTCACGTGAATCAATCAATCATGAATTCCTTTAGTATGGGATAGAAACCAGATGAAAAAGAGAGTTGTCTTTCATTAAACAAGAAATTTCACATACAAATACATAGCCAGGAAAACTAGTGCTTCATTAAAACATAACAGTCAGGAGCTCTGCTCTACCATTAATCCTTACAAAATATGAAAACCGAGTCTATATACTCAGAGCAATTCACCTCCTTGGCTGCAGGAGGGTAGCTAAGCTACCTCATTTAAGGCTTTACATGCACATGATCTTCCTACAGACTGTACACGCAGATTCTTGTCTGACACTACTTGAGACGACATGGATTCTATAGGGAAACTGTCCATCGGAGTACCACGAGCTGACTACTTCTGACCCTCCCCACGCCTTCCATTTATGGGTTGAGCTGAGGTCTCAACCACCTGCTCAATATTCATTAAATGCTTCTTCCATGGAGGGTGGCTGAGATTGAATACATAGAGAGTGACCACATGTCATCTTTCCAAAGCTTGAAGGCCAACCTTCATTTCTTTAGGTTTCACTCTCAACGTAACCACAGGGTCATGCAACTATCTTCAAGGATGCTTCGGCATTTTCCTTTCGGTGGTTTCCTCATGCTATGTCTAGGATCCCCGATACCCTGTGTTGTGAAATCTCCCTATCCAAACCAACGGCTTGATATTCCCTTAGCATCGACGGCCAGGATTTCTTCCTTATCTGGCTCTTAGTCATCTGTGGTCTGAACAGGCGCTTATCTTTTCCCTTTGGCCCTACTTTCCATATGATAGTGGGTTGGGACCTTGCACTAAAACCAAAGGTGTTCCATGGATTTCGGGTATTGGCGATGGGAGGGAGTAAAATCCTCACCCTTGAGAATCCCAATTACCGAAATCGCGAAGGGGGCTACATCATGTTGGTGCCTTCCTTACCCCTCGCTCATATAATCACCGACTAGGACCATGGGCCTATCCCCGGGGGCTTTCTCATTTCGCGTTTCAGGGTTTCAAAATGCAGTGGATCAGGGACCCCTTGTCATTTGAAGTCCTAGTAGCCGAAATAGCGATCGAGCTTAATCGCACGCCATGCGCCCCCTAGTTGAATGGCCTAGATCAATATTTAGATGTGGGGCCCCTTCTGGCCTAGACCCTCTGTTGCATGTCTTCTAAGATCAGACGGCCAAGATCACTCTCATTGAACGACCCTGATCCTTTCAGGGTTTCTCACACCGGGGATACATGATGTATCCTGTCTTCATTCTCCCAGTTTCTCAATCTAAGAAACCATGAATTTTTGCCACACGTCCCCAGGGTGGATGATTCAGATCACATCGGCGCTTTCACTTTAAATATCTCGAAAGCCCATTTTCCTATTCTTTAGGCCCCACATTTCCACCGATCCTTATGCCATGACCACGGGCCAGACTCCTGGGGCTATTTCATTTCACATTTCAGGGTTTTGAAATCCAAGGGAGAACCTTGTCCTCCCAACTTGCGATCCCTGAAAAGCCGAATTTCGAAATGCCGACTAGCTGACACCTGTCTCCGTGGGATCAGACGGCCCAGATTATCCTCATGAATTTGGCCATAAGGAATGAGAACAGGTGCTAATCCTCATGCAAATCCATGGCTCTGACTTTCCTGATGACCGTCGATCTACTCCATTGATGGATCCTCGCCGTTGAAAACAAAAATGCCGGCTCGCTTGATTTTTAACCCAAAACTGAACATCTTCTCTGTGATGCGCTTGGGTGATCATTGCTATGACCTTGGATAACTTCATCTAATGGCGTTTTTAAGCCCCATTTCATGCATTTAACACCAAGGGCCTGAAACCAGAGAGAAACTAACCCATTGCAAGAATTGGTGCCAACATTAGGCTCCATAGGGGATAGAGTCGTCCCTGTGATGCTCTAAGAACTCCTTTTGCAGTTCCAGTTGCCTTATGTTGGGTTGTGGAGTCCCTTATTGAAACCGAAAACAAAAACAAGAAAAACAATATTTACAAAAATAGAGGATCCATTTAAGGCTCAAACAAAACATTTCTTTAGGAAATGCCCATTCAGTGGGCTATTAAAAACTTCTTCTCCTCCCAAATCCTGCAACCTGTAAGTATTTTTTGAAAATACTTCAGATATTTTGAAGGGCCCAATCCAGAAGGATTCAAACTTGTTGTGTTTTCTTCTGTCCTACCTGGGCAATCCCACTTAAGCACCAGATCTCCTAGCTCGAATTCTTCATTTCTGACCTTCCTGTCAAAGTATTTCTTGATCTTCTGCTGATGATTGTGAGCTCTATTCAATACCTGTTCTCTGGGATGTTGCACTTCCACCAATTGATGAATTCTTCTTACCATATGATCTGGCTCTCCTTCATAATCTTGAAATAATTTTTCCACAGGTAGAGCCAACTGAGTGGGAAATACAAATTCTATCCCATAAACAAGTTGAAAAGGGGAATTTCCCAGGGACTTCTTTGTTGTCACTCAATCAACCCACAGAGTGAATTTGAGCTTTGAATCGCATGCTTTCTTATTGTCTTCCAACAATCTTTTAATGAGCTTGATCAAAATTTTATTGGAAGACTCTGCCAATCCATTTCCTTGAGGATAATAGGGAGTGAAATGAATCAGTGAAATCTCAATCTACTCACAGAACTTAACCATAGGTTCAGACTTGAAAGAAGCAGCATTATCAGTGACAATTTTGTTGGGATAGCCAAATTTGGCTATGATATCCTCTAGGAAGCTAATAATTACCTTGTGTGAAGCACTCCTAGTGGGGACAACTTCTATCCACATGGTGAAATAGTATGTTACAGTCAAGATCCATCTGTGTTGGCCACTTGAAGGAGGGTGAATTTATCTAATGAAGTCCAACCCCCATTGTTGAAAGGGTGTTGAAGCTACTACAGGATTTAGTGGCAGATATTTGAGTTGTTTCTTCCCTGAGAACCTTTGGCATTTGATGCAGGCTTTGACCTCTCTACAGACATCAATGAATAAGGTAGGCTAGTAGTACCCAACCCTGAGAATTTTGTGGGTTGTGTTCTTCCAAAATTCTTGTCCCCCACATAGGCTGCTATGGAAATCAAACATGACTCTTTGGGCCTCCTGTGGGTTCAGACATCTCAGAAGCACCCCTAGAGGTTCTTTCCAGTATAAAACCTGGTCAATAAGGAAACACTTGACTTCCTTAAGCTTTAGAGCTCGTGCCTTGATTTTCCCCATTCCATCAGGGGGATTTAATTCTATAAGAAAATATATAAGGTCTTTATACCAAGTGCATTCTGCTAATGACAAGTTGTCCTGAGTATCTTTGTTGGACAACTCAGCTTGTTGAATATCTGAGAAAACATTGATGAAATTGACCCCCAAGGCCTTACAATTGGATTCAACCAGCATCTTGGCTAAACCCTACCCTTTAACCAACTTGGTGGGATTTATCTCCAGGTCAAACTCAAGGATCTTGGCAATCCATTTACCCCTTCTCCCATCTAAGTCAGGCTCTATAAGAATGTCCTTCACAGAATTTGAAGGAACATATGCAATGACCTTTGAGTGCAAGACATAGACTCTTAACGCTTTGAGATATTTCACTAGGGCATAGGCCTGCTTCTCCCTAATGTCATATCTGATCTCAGCATCCCTCAGTGCTCTACTAAAAAAGGAAATGGGTTTCTCTATCCCCGCATCATTCTTCTGTAGTAGGACAACAACCACTGTATCAAAAGAGGAAAAAGAAAAAATTAAGAAATCCTTTGAGTAATCAATACTGATAAGCACAGGTGCTTCAGTCACTTCTTTTTTTATTTGGTCAAATGATTTCCTGGGTTCAACAGTCAATTTTACTTTATTCCCCTTTTTGAGAATAACTGTGATGTGTTTCACCAACTCAAAAAAATTTGAGACAAACCTTCTAAGAAATTTAATCTTTCCCAAGAAAGCCCAGACCTCTTTTACGGACTTGGGAAGTGACAGGGTATGAATAGCCTCTACCCGACTGGGATTAATCCTCACTCCCTCTGTTGATACTATATGGCCTAACAACTTCCCCTCCTTCATAGAAAACAAATATTTATTGGGGTTTAATGGGAGACCAAATCTCCTTCATTTCAAGAAAACCTTCTTCAAGTGACAACATTGTTCTTTATCAAATCTAGAAAAGACTGTGATGTCATCCAGATAAATAACCACAAACTTATCCCTTTCCCTAATGAAGGCTATGTCCATGGCTCGTTGAAAAGTTTCCCCTGCATTCATCAATCCAAAGGGCATTTTGGCATACATGAATGTGACCCAAGGAGTGGTAAATGTTGTTTTTTATCTATCCTTAGGGAGAACATAGATTTGATTGTAGCCAGAGTAGCCATCAATCATTGAAATCCCAGATGCTCTTGTTACCCTTTGAAGTATGTGCTCCATTTTGGGCAACAGGTGATTGTCTTTCTTTGAGCTCCTATTCAGGTTCCTGAAGTCAACATAGATTCTGATCTCACCATTTTTCTTCCTTACTGGAACTAAGTTGGCCACCCACTATGAATATCTCAAAGGCACAATGATCTAGGCATCCAGTAGATTCTTCACCTCTTGTTCCATAATAGGTAGTAGCATGGGATTGATCTGTGTTAGTTTCTGCCTAAATGGTTTTCCTTCTTCTTTGAGTGGGATCTTGTGTTCAATGACAGAGGTGTCGTATTTCTTGAGGTATTCATAGATCCATGCAAATATATCAGCAAATTCCCTTAGCAGCTCGGTATACTCGGCCCTCTGTTCTTTTGACAAGATGTTGGACAACTTGATAAATTTTGGTTCTTCCTCTGTGCCAATGTTGCACTTGGTTACATCAACCTCCTCATTTGAGACCTTACCCTTTACTGCCACATAATTCCCATCAAACAATGTTCTAAAGGAACTAGTCCCTTCGGAATGTGATTGCTAAGAAATTGAACAATATGGTGATTCGCAATTTTGTTTGAAAAAATATCAAGGTGAAGGTCACCTTCAGGATCAGGATCCTGATCAATGTGCAATGTAGAGAATTCATCGACAGACTCAAGAATTTTTCTGATTTCCAGATCATCCTCAAATACCCTTCCAATGCTTGATATTGTCCGGTACAAAGGGCCTATATCTTATCTCAACCTCATGCTTGATCTTAGGAGGCAAAGGGATCTTAAACTGGCTAGCCGAAACAACTAGGGAATCGGACAAAGTATTTTCCTCTCTTGGACTAAATGAAATGTTGAATGCTGAGAAAAAATTATCAATTAGGTCCCATACCTCATTTGTGTAACTTCTGAGTCGAGGATACTTATCCTGATAATCATTTATGATCTATTGAACTATCAACTTTGCATCTCCGAACACTGATACCTATTCAATTCCCATTTCTTTTACGGCTCTCAAACCTAACACAAGGGCTTCATAGTTGGTGGTCTCTAAATCTAGCTTGTAGGACAGGGATATGGTTTCCTGACAAGGTGACACCAAAACCAGTTTGGCGCCAGCACCTTCACTAGAAGAGGCTCTATCGAAGAACAATTTCCACACAAAGGTAACTGGAGGAGGTATTTCATTACAAGAAATGGGTTGCTTTCTAATTTCGAGAGGGGATTCAGGAGTATCAGTGAGCTACAATAAACTAGACCCCAGATCAGTGTCAAGTGAAAATATAGGGTGATTGGTGGGGTCTACCTCATCACTAACAATATATGCCAGCTAAGCCTCTCTATACAATCTTTTGTGTTCCCCTCCAAAGAATAGAATGGTGGCATATGTGAGGTCCATTTGTAATGTCCCTCCAAGCTTTTTAATCCAAGATCTTGACAACAACATGCCAAACTTGGGAGGGACTTCAACTACCACAATGTCCATGACCACACTCTTCATGGGAAGCTGAAACAATGATACTTCTAGGTCTTTGATGACTCCAAGACATTGCACCCTCCTTGAATCAAAAGAATACAAATCATGATAGGCCTTCGTTACTTCCAGTCCCAATTCTTCCATGACTATTTTGGGCATAAGGTTGTGGGAAGCTCCTGAATCCATGAGGCAATTATGAAGCACCTTATCATGTATGTTCAAGGATGTGTAGAAGGGAGGGGATGAATCGTCTCTGTCTTCTACCATGGGACCTAGGACGACTGTTGGCTTTTTGTCTTGCAGATTTACTGAGTCTGTGGAAGGCTGGGGGACTCAGACTGTAGCAGCTTGGAGAGGGACCTTTTGAAATCTTCATTTTTAACTAGTTCCGAGAGGGGTACATGAATTCTAACTTTTTGAATTTCATGCTAAAAACTAAAGGAAGAAAGAGGCTTAGGAGCTTCTCTTACTTCATCCTTCTGAGGGGGAAGGGAAAAGGAACTAGATGTGGAGGCTTCATATTTCCTCTTGGGTATGTCTTTATTAGCTTCATTTCTGAGTTGGTCAACAACTAAGATATTTGATTCAACTTCTATAGTTGCGTCCTGCATGTGGGCTAGGGAAGTGGCTCATCTCTCCCTTAAAAAAAAGGCAGAAATCAGAGTCAAAAGAACTGGCATAAGTAATTTTGGATAAAGCCTCTGAGGGCTTTATCTCAACAGGGATCCTATTGTACATCTTATTGAACCTCTTAGAGAAGTCAGAAACCGACTCTCCTTCCTTTCTCTTTAGGGATCCAAAATCTATCATGTAATACATGAAGTCATTCTTATATCCCCAATGTCTCAAGAAGGCATCATCCAAAGCCTCTATCCCATCAACAGACCCAAGAGGTAAGTCCCTAAACCATTTCCTAGCCTCTCCTTCAAGACTATGAACAAAAATCCTCATCCATATGTTTGCATGCATGATTACATGATCATCTGTAAAAGTATAAAAGTCTTTGAGGTGTTCTTATGTAGTTATGTTTCCTTTGCCTATAAACTTAGGCAGCTGCTTGAGGCAGCCATTTGTTGGAAGAGCATTGAGGGGCTGAGGAAACACAAGGGGGGCATACCTAGCAGCTATTATAGCCTCCATCCTGGTCATGGGGGGATTTTCTCCTACCATAGGAATATTAGGTGGAGGATAACTAGGAGGAGAAGGAGTTTGAACAGGGGATATTGGAACTGAGCTTCCAGGTGGAAAGGGAAACAATGGGGGATTCAGAGAGAAGACTAAGGGGCTTGAGTCAGCAGATGCTTCTCTCTCTACAGTAGCAGTCACAGTATTAAGAGGAGGGGTGGTAAAGCTAGGAGTGGGGAAATATCATGTGGTCCTGGGTCTATGCCAAGGTATAGCTTCAAGGGAGAGGGGAGTGGAAATGATTTTTCCCTCCATTCCCAGACCAGGAGGGGGAAAATCAACAGGAACACTCCCGAAATTTAAAGTTCTAGAAACTCCAGCAGAAGGTATGACAGGGAAATGAGAAGCAATAAACAGAGTTTCGACAGAAGGATATGGAAAATTGTCATAAATACATGGTTCAACAGTAGAATCTCCTCCTTCAAAGGCCTTTCCCTTTCTGATAAGATTCTCTGGATCTGCTTCAGGTGTTGCCAAGGGCAGCTGGGAATGAGATCGCGTCTGTCTACCTCGGGAATCCACAACTGAAACAGAAGGTCCACCCCAGTGGAGTCGTCACAATGGAGTTTCCAGGTGCACATTAGAAATCCTGTAGGGCTCTGATGTTTGATGCACCTTCAGAATGAGAGGCTCAATCTCGTTCAATCCCAGGTGTTGTTGGGAAAAACACCCTACGGACTAGCAAACTAGGGTCAAACTTGCATGTAGATTTTGACCGAAAAGAAACTACTTTTTTACCTACAACCCAAGATTTAAACCCCTCTTTCAAAGTAAATGCATGGAAAAGGACCACCAACATTATTACCGGCGTTCGATGTAGATCCTCCATTGCGCTTTGATCACTTTCTTGCGCTGCTCCTTCCACAGATGACCTGCACTCAAGACAAATAACAACTATGCATGCATGCTACTTCTATACTCAAGGGTTAGAAATCAAGCATAAATTAATCAAACCATAGACAATTGATGCATTGGGATGGGAAAAGTATTTTTTTATTACTGAAAGTGAATCAACTTACAAAAAAGCTGAGACCGGCCACCACTCCTTGAACCTGATCCTGGGCTCCTCTTCTTCTGTCCTTCAACTGCTTTGCGTTAAATCTCCTTTGGCATGAGGAAAGAATGAAGAGTTGGGACAATGGATTACGTAAATGGGCAGAGTTTCTTCGCTATATTTTTTCCTCTTCCAAATGGTACCCCTACCCCTTCTTTTATAGGCTAGAAGGAGCTAGGGTTTTGGATGAACCCTCGGCCATGCATGGCTGGGAGTTTCAGTTAACTAACCCATATCTTTTTGTTCCGTTGAAAACTTTCCTTTTTTCATGCTTTGTTAGGTACACATGGGTTGTAGTGAGTCAGCCAGCGTGCACACGCATGAAGTAATGGGTTAGGGCGCATGGGCCTTGACACAAGAGGATTTCCAAAGAGTTGTTCAGCAGATTTTTGGAAAAGAAGGGATATGAATTGGACTGATGCCAGGTAAACATGTGTGGTGCAATTTAGGGTTATAACAGATGCCCCCTAATGTGTGAGGTCGGAAGAGCATCTGATGGCTGAAATACATTACCAATATTTACTGATGTGCCAAACGATTGAGCCCAAGGATCAGGAACCAGGAGGTGTCGTCTGCAAAATAAAAAATGTCTCACCGAGGCAGGGATACCCATGCTCGGGATAAAATAGAACCATGGCTACCAATCAAATACACTGTAGATCCATGTCAAATAACTATAAAGAGTAGCCGCAAATAATACACAGTAGAGCTACATCTCGAAATCAGAAATATATACATATAGAGTATCCATCTTCCAGAAGCTGATTCGGACCGATGGCTGTACTTCAGATCTCGAGAAACAACTTCAAAATCTTCTAAAACTCAGGTAGGAGTGTAATATGAGTGTACGACTGCACTACCCAGAGGTCTTCGATGGCTCGTCGGTTATGGACTTGATAATCTTGATGATCAGATTGAAGGCTTCAGTGATTTCGAACAAGGACTTGATTGGACGTTTAGGATGGTCGGGTATGCAGACAAGAGACATATTGCAGAAGGGTCGACTCAGGCTTAGTGAAAAACTTCCCTTGGACAATAACACGACAAATGATTAGACTTAGGCAGCATATATGTTAATCATAAGTCTACGAAGCAGAAGGCAACGCAAACTCTCCATATGTTTGGAAGAATAACCAAACGGTGGAGGACACAACTCTATATAGCGAGAAAAGCTTCCTAAGGTCATACTACATCCCATAGTCTGATGATCAAACAAACAGATGTGCTTTATCCAAGGGCGGCTCATTATGCTGCCAATAAAGAAAATACTTTTTGCATCCTCTTTTTGGGGTATATTTGATTTTTTTGTTCTTTTCGATAATTTTGGAGAAAGAATAAAGGAATATTACATTACAATGGAGGAACGAGTACTGCAAACATACAAGATCAAGTCACAAGGACATAACTGATGTTCTAGTAAAATGACACTCGTGGAAAATCCTCCGGCGGCCAAAGGTGTTAAGATGTAGAAGCAAACTATCACAGGGCTGGTGGATAAGGTATGCAAATGCGGTTGATAGAACACACAATGGTAACGTCCTTTGATGTAAGTTTAATGATCCCAGAGAAGGTAAGCTCAGTGGTTTTTCATATTTAGAGGGTCTGAAAAGCATAAAAGGAGACTCCGCTGGGGTACCTTTTTCGACAATAGTCTAGTTGGTTCGAAAAAGGGATAAATTAGCACCGATTAGACGTCAATTCAAAACCATTTTAATGAGTGTGACAAGGACAAGATCACTCAGCTATTTTTTCACTTTTAAGGAGTCTGAAAAAATCTTAACTATGGACTCTATCAGGAATATTCTTCTGGACCAATTTAACGAGTGTGAAAGAATAAGGTCACTTGGCGATATTTTCAATTTTAGGGAGTCTGAAAAGAGCTTAACTATGGACTCCGTGGGGGTTTCTTTTTCATAATTTTAGTCCCACAGGCCCGAAAAAGGAATAAAATTATACCTGAGAGTACTCTTCTAAAGAATAGGAATTCGATAGAGTATACCTTTGTTCATATAGTTGACCGTCCGAACCAAAAAAGGGGTAAACTACCACCATATAAACGTGACTTCAAATTTCATTTTAACGAGCGTGAAAGGTCACAAGATCGCTCGGCAATCTTTTCATTTTTAGAGGGTCTGAAAAGGGATTAAAAGGAGACCCGTTTAAGGAACGTTCTTCTGGACCAATTTAACGAGTGTGAAGAAACAAGGTCACTCAACAATCTTTTCATTTTTAAGGAGTCTGAAAAGGGATTAAAGAAGACTCCACAATGGTTACTTTTCTTGGTTAATCCGGATGAGATCGAAAAGCATAAATGCAATCTCATCGGATGTTGTTTTCGGATCTCAAAGCGAGCTTGAAAAACAATAAAGTTAGCTCATGATAGACTCTTTGTGGGTTGATGCTTGACATCTCATCGGGGGAGCTGTATGCTCCGACAAAAACATTGTCTATGATGTCAGGGGTTCTGGAGATATTGATAGGTATGATTTTAGAAATGGTTGCCAGATTACCCTCAACATAGATTTTGTGTGTAGCTAAGGGATTAGTATGACAAGACCTATCTCCAGTCATAGTCACGGTGAATTCTCCTGCTTTGATTCGGCTTAAATTTGTGAGGAAATATGATCTGTGATAAAGATCATCCCAAGGTTTCTCTGGACTAGTCATTGCTTCGATTGCTGCTTCGTCAGAGGGAAATACTAAGTCTAATGAATCAATGTTGGTGATAGAACCCTGAGCCCAAATAGGCTCTAGAAGTGGATCTAACTCTTGTGTGGGAGTCGGATCAGGGTTAGCTGAAACTTGTTGGACTAAAGAGTATGTTGCCTCAGTGGCAGACAAGGGCATGGATATGCCAGGGTGCCCTGTCTCATCCATCGTGGATGATGGGAAAGGAAGAATCCAAGGATCATAAAAGTAACTCGTGTGGAACGACGAAACTTGAAAAATCTCAACCTTATGGTTATTAGATATAAATTTGACATCATCATGAGGAGGTGGGTAATCGAAGGTACCCATTGTTATCACTGAAGTTTCGTCCGCACAAGGCGACAAGAACTCCGCATCGTCAACACAGAAAAACAGTCATTCATGGCACAAGGTTAATTCCACAGCACAGCAAAAGGGTCAAAACTATGCAAAATGGCCAAAAAATTAAAAGGCGCTTTGCACCCACTGGGCGCGTGCACGCACGCACGCAAAATCTTCGTACCTGGAGCGCATATGCGCGGCTGTGGGGTGAAAAACCCGCGCGCCTGCCAAACGGTGAATTTATGAAGCCGGTCGGTCTCCCAACCACTAATGGATCGACTCCCAAGTCGATTTGACACCAAATCCGAGCTCAATCTGCGTGGGGAGGCTGGTCAAAGACCTAATTGTGCCCTAAAGAGCCTCTTTTCACATTCAAAAGAGGTTGCATAATAACCCAATG
>ML781679.1:25281-36379 GCA_009831015.1 Picea engelmannii | reverse complement strand
ATATATATATATATATATATATATATATATATATATATATATATATATATATATATATATTATTTTTTGTCAACTATTAACTGAGAAAAAGCAAGCTAAGGGTAAGATGACCTAACCTACTGATTGTTCAAACCTATACTCAAACACCTGAGAGGAATACTTCTTATCAAAGGAGGGGATGACTACCCCACCCTGAACAAAAAGTAGCATGTCAAGCATGTGACTGTCAATAAAACAACATGTGTGTAAACACGTGTTGAGCAGAGACAGGAAGCGTGTACATGCAGGCTGACCTTGTACAGGCCGCGTGTATGTATAAATTCTAAGAAAAAAAATGAAAACAGACAGTCCAGACCAGGAAGACGCCTCTGGTATTGATAACCAGGGTCCCTTGAAGGCTTGGATGCTCTTTCTAACCGAAAAAGACAAATAATGCAAGGAATAATAAGGCAAAAAAAGCAATCTGAGATAGGACTGTGAACCATCAAGACTCAGACAGGATTCCAGAAAACCCCCTGAGAATGTATAATTCTGAGAGGGAAGAGGAGGACTGCCTCTAAAGTTCTCTGAACTCCTACACGCTACTGCTATCTCTACAGCTAGCGTTCACACGTGGGTTGTAAGAGTATAGGGCGCGGGTACATGCGTGCAGGCCTTCTGCAGGTTGTGTGTGCCTCTGTGTGTCCCGAAAAATATAGTCAAGAAAAAGTCAGAGAAATATGGTATAGAAAACCAGACTCCCTGCTAGCTCAGACCTTACAGAAAAAGACAGGCAAAGAAAAAACAGAAAACCTAATCTTTAAACTACCCAAAAAAACTCAAACAAATCCAGGAACCCTAAAGAGTATTCTCCCCAGTATGGTCGCCAATTCTGTTGTTGGGAAAAACACCCTACGAACTAGCAAAATAGGGTCAGACTTGCATGCAGATTTTGACCGAAAAGAAACTATTTTTTTATCTACAACCCAAGATTTAAACCCCTCTTTCACAGTAAATGCATGGAAAAGGACCACCAACCTTATTACCGGTGTTCGATGTAGATCCTCCATTGTTCTTTGATCACTTGCTTGAGCTGCTCCTTCCATAGATGACCTGCACTCAAGACAAATAAAAACTATACATGCATGCTACTTCTATACTCAAGGGTTAGAAATCAAGAATAAATTAATCAAACCATAGACAATTGATGTATTGGGATGGGAAAAGTATTCTTTTATTACTGAAATTTAATCAACTTACAAAAAATCTGAGACCGACCACTGCTCCTTGAACCTGATCCTGGGCTCCTCTTCTTCTGTCCTTCAACTACTTTGCATTAAATCTCCTTTGGCATGAGGAAAGGCTAAAGGGTTGGGACAATGGATTACGTAAATGGGTAGAGTTTCTTTGCTACGTTTTTTCCTCTTCCAAATGGTACCCCTACCCCTTCTTTTATAGGCTAGAAGGAGCTAGGGTTTTGGACGAACCCTCGACCATGCATGGCTGAGAGTTTCAGTTAACTGACCCATAGCTTTTTGTTCCATCATCAACTTTCCTTTTTTCGTGCTTTGTTAGGTACACGCAGGCTGTAGTGAGTCAACCAGCGTGCACACACATGCAGTAATGGGTTAGGGTGCGTGGGCCTTGACACAAGAGGATTTCCAAAGAGTTGTTCAACAGAGTTTTGGAAAAGAAGGGATATGAATTGGCCTGATGCCAGGTAAACATGTGTGGTGCAATTTAGGGTTATAACACCATGGAATTTTTTTTACTTCGTCCTCGACAACGACGCCAGAAATGTTGGAATTAGGAGTCACTCCTGGATTGCAGCAGGAGTAAGCCTGATGCCCATCAGTTTATGTCACAATTTTTTTATAAAGGATGATCAATTGGAAGAAGACTCGGAACAATATCATTTTAACTTAGAAACTAGGCCAGACATGCACAAGCATATGAGGTCTTGGTTTAACTTCAGACAGTAAGTTGTAATAAGGGTGAGTAGGAGGAAGAGTTATGTGAGGAAATGCAATGGTCTGTTGTAGGCATCGAGCTTCTAATATCCTATAGAAGAAAAAATTGAACACAAGAACATCTTATATTCAAACGCAAAAACACTAAAAGAACATAACAACGTTATAATAAAACATTTATCATAACACATTCACAACGATTCACGTGAATCAATAAATCATGAATTCCTTTAGTATGGGATAGAAACTAGATGAAAAAGAGAGTTGTCTTTCATTAAACAAGAAATTCAACATACAAATACATAGCCAGGAAAACCAATTCTTCATTAAAACATAACAGTTGGGAGCTCTGCTCTACCATCGATCCTTACAAAATATGAAAACTGAGTCTATATGCTCAGAGAAATTCACCTCCTTGGCCGCAGGAGGGTAGATGAGCTACCCCATTTAAGGATTTACGTGTGCATGATCTTCCTATAGACTTTACATGCAACTTCTTATCTAACACTGCTTCAGACGACATGGCTTCTGTAGAGAAACTATCCATCGGAGTACCACGAGTTGACTGCTTCTGACCCTCCCCATGCCTTCCATTTATGGATTGAGCTGAGGTCTCAACCACCTGCTCAATATTCATTAACTACTTCTTCCATGGAGGATAGCCGAGACTAAATACATAGAGAGTGGCCACGTGTCATCTTTCCAAATCTTGGAGGCCAACCTTCATTTCTTCATATTTCACTCTCAACGTAACCACAGGGCCATGCAACTGTCTTCAAGGATGCTTCAGCATTTTCCTTTTGGGGATTTCCTCATTCTATGTCCAGGATCCTTGATACCCTGTGTTGGGAAATCGCCTTATCCAAATCAACGGCTTGATATTCCCTTAGCATCGATGGCCAGGATTTCTTCCTTATCCAACTCTTAGCCGTCTGTGGTCTGAACAGGTGCCTATCTTTTCACTTTGGCCCTACTTTCCATATGATAGTGGGTTGTGACCTTGCACTAAAACCAAAGGTGCTCCACGGATTTCGGGTATTGGCGATGGGAGGGAGTAAACTCCTCACCCTTGAGAATCCCAATTGTAGAAATCGTGAAGGGGGCTACATCATGTTAGTACCTTCCCTACCCTTCTCTCATATAATCACCAGCTAGGATCGTGGGCCTATCCCAGGGGCTTTCGCATTTCACGTTTTGTGGTTTCGAAATGTAGTGGATCAGAGACCCCTTGTCTTTTCAAGTCCAGGTAGACGAAATAGCAACCAGGCTTAATCGCGCGCCACGTGCCCCCTAGTTGAATGGCCTAGATCAATATTTATACGTGGGGCCCCTTCTGGCCTGGACCCTCCGCCACGTGTCGTCTAAGATAGGACGGTTGAGATTGCTCTCATTGAATGAAACTGATCCTTTCGGGGTTTTATGCACCAAGGATACATGATGTATCCTGTCTTCATTCTCCTGGTTGTTGAATCTACAAAACCATGGATTTTCGCCACGCATCCCCAGGGTGGACGGTTCAAATCACATCAGCGCTTTCACTTTAAATATCCTGAAATCCCCCTGTCCTCTTCTTTAGGCCCCACCTTTCCATTTAACCTTAGGCCATGACCGCGGGCCAGGCTCCCGGGGCTATCGCATTTTGTGTTTCAGGGTTTTGAAACCCAAGGGAGAACCATGTCCTCCCAACTTGCAATCCCTGAAAAGCCGACTAGCTGACACTTGTCTCCGCGGGATCAGACAGCCTAGATTATCCTCGTGACTTTGTCCATAAGGAATGAGCACAGGCTCTAATCCTCATGCAACTCCATGGCTCTGACTTTCCCGATGAGCGTCAATCTGCTCCATCGATGGATCCTCGCCATTGAAAACAAAAATGCCCTCTCACTTGACTTTTAACCTGGAACTGAACATCTTCTCTGTGTTGCGTTTGGGTGCTCATGGCTGTGACCTTGGATAACTTCATCTAATGGATTTTTAAGCCCCATTTTATGCATTTAACACCAAGGGCCCAAAACCAAAGAAAAACTACCCCATTACAAGAATTGGTGCCAACAGATACTAACCTCCTCCATGAAGCTTTGTTGTCCACTAGCCTCCATAGGCCCATAGAAAGTATTCCCACAACTCGATCATCTGTGAGGTTCACATAGACAACCGTTATTTCCATGTTCTCTCTCCTCACTACACTCTACTCTAGGAGTTCAAGGTTTGACCCCTTTATCAATGTCACCGGTAGGAACCTCTTGTCGATATAGTGCAACAAATATACCATGTTGCATTAGGATTCGATTCAAGGATGATATAGCTACTTGTACATGTCGCAATCCCTCTGCAATAGGAGGATGTTGAGAATGGGGGTTAGGCCTTCGCTTGGGGAGGAGAGGACCTAACATGGGATCATGTCTAGCATGCTCTTGGTCCTGTGCAGACCCTCGACCCACCCCCTGGAAATCACCAATGTTGAAGTAGCTGACATGGTGACCCAAAAGAAATTATTCCCATAATTTTATCAAAAATAATAAAGGAATCTCCTTGTTATTGTAGGAGGTGCATCAAATACCATAAACCACCTATCCATCTAGTTTTGAAGAATTTGTCGGTGGATGCACCAATCAATACAAATGTGTTTCTTGGTGACAAGTGTTTTTTGTGCAATTCGAGGATCAATAAAAACGGACATCATATCTTGTTTTGTAATATCCAAGTCTCTAACTTGGTTTCTATACAGTCCAATCCCATAATACTCAAACATTCTAGCCCTATATTCAGAAATTGAGGTTAATTTCCCTTAGGCACTTGCAATGGACCTTACAATGATGTCCAATAAAGTGGCCAAGGAATCTTGGCTAGGTTCTTTGGTTCCTCTTAGATCATTCACAAGTGATCTCATAGTAACCAACCCCTCATCAATCTATATGTTTATAATTGGTGGTTGCGGTGGGTTGGGGTTTTCCTCGCCTTGGTTTGCTTATGGGCGGTTTTCATTGTCTCTGGGTTCCATTTTAATAATATTTGTTGCAATTTAATAAGGAAATTTATAATTTCACTTATGAAAAATGTATTATAAACAATAATTTCATTTTATCCCAACAAAATCATTAACATAATTTTACGTAAAACAAAGAAAAATCATTTGTTATCTTTACAATGAACTTGAAAAAACCTATACAATATTAGTGAATTGTTGAGAGATAACAAAGGAGGAGACAAAAAAAACAAGAGAGGAGAAAAAGAAAACAACAGAGGAGACAAATAAAACAACAGAGGAGACAAAGATAACAAAGGAAACGACAAAAAATCAGGAATACCTAGTTGGAGAGGGACATAGTGGAATGGTGTGAAAATGGGCACAAATCGCTCCCAATATCCCTTAAAAAATGGGCACACTAGGAACACATGCACGTTTCTAGGAACCTGCACACGATGCAGCCAATGTGCCTATGTGGCATGCTAAGTGGAGGTTCAATCTTTTGTGAACCTCTATGATAGCAGGAAAAACCCCCCTTAAGACTACACTAGGGTTCAAAATGTAGGAAGATCACAATTGTCTAAAATTCAACTACTTCTCTAACTACCCCAAACATACCCAAGACTTATACAATAAAATCAAAATGAGAAGGATTGGGTAACTATACCTCTACTCTATGTCCGGTGATGATCCTCTCGTGCTTGATAGCTTCACTGACTGCAAACCTCCTCCCAAGGTTGGCTTGCATTCAAAGACAAAAAAATAGAAAGCTACAAGCATGCAATTCATATACAAATAAGGGTTAGATGTTAGAATAGAAACATAAATCAAATGAAAACATTTGATACACCATGATTTGGGATAGGAAAAGTATTTCTTTTATTGATAATACAATGATCACTTACAACCAAAGTCAGCTACTACTCCACGAACCTAGTCTAGGATCCTCTTCACCAAGATCCAAGTGCACCTATGTCTGGCTTCTTCTCACAACCTTCAGATGTCTTCTTGGGAAGTGAATGGGTTTATGATGGAGGAAGAAGGGCTAATTGGGAATGCAAGGGAAATTCTCACAAAAGGGATGCAATTACTTGGGGCAAGGAGGGGATGTGAAACAAGCATAGTTTCACTATTCTTATTTCTATATGTGGAATGAGACCCCAACACCTCCTTTTATGTGGTAAAAGGATGGTTATTCGGTTGGGTGACATGCTATAGGCATTGGATTAGTTGAGAAACTACCCAATAGCCCGTAATCTCAACGAATTCCTTGCAAATTTTTCAAGTATACGTGGATTTTAGTGGTGCAGCATGCGTACGTATGAGGTTTGTAGTGGTGCATCAATCATATGTACGTGGGAAATAGTGGAGAAGGGCGCGTACATCTTCAAAAATTTGGTTTTCTAGAAGAGCAACTCAGTGTTGGCTTGGCAAAAAATGCAAGTAAGAGGGCCAAAGGCCAAGTATGCATGTGTAAAGAAATTTAGGGCTATAAACCTCTAACATCAAGAACATGTGCACATTCACGTTCCTATGGGTGCATGTTCATGCTGATCTCTGTACCACTTTTTCATCCACCAACGTTTTGCACACACCCTAAACCTCCCTGCAATAACAAAGAGGTGCCTTTATATTTTTTAAGAAAATTATGGGAAGAATTTATTTTGGGTCAACATCTAAACTATTTTGACATTTTCTAGGGGGTGGATGGAAGGTCCGCTCAGGACTGAGAGAGTGCTAAGTGTGATCCCATGCTAGGTCCTCATCCCCCAAAGTGAAGGCCTAACCCCCCTACACAACATCCTCCCATTGCATAGGGCTTGCAACAGGCATACGTTTCTTTATTAGCCTTGACTCAGAGTCTACTACAGCATGGTATTTGTTTTGCACTATCTCAGTAGGAGGTTCTTGTTGGTGACATTTATAGAGGGGTTGAACCTTCAACTCCTAAAGCAAAGTGCAGGAAGGAAAGGGAATATGGATAAATCAGTCATTCATGTGAGCCTCATAGATACTCGAGTTGCAAGGAGACTTGTTATGGGTCTATGGAGGCCAGTGAAAACCAATGATTCATGGAGGATGTTTGTATCTTAACCATATCTATGTTCTTCATCGTTATATATTTATATAGTATTCTCTGTATTTATTTCAATATTTTACTGTATGATGTTTTTCAATTGGTATACCCCTATAACAAACCCTCTACATCGACAGATGCATCAGTGTCTATCTCCACCATTGATGCAGCAGTAGAGGAAACCTCCTCATTCAATGTACCGCATATACAGGTATGTGTCACATTTGATAAATTCACCATAGTGATTTTTTTATTTTCTCACATCCTCAAATTTATAATGTTCTTGTGTTTCTACAGGTTGTGGGACCAGGTGGTTTTGAGCAATGTCCCCCTAGGATGGACAAGTCACCTGCTTCACAGGTATCATTTGTTGAGTTAAATCTCATTTAAATCTCAAATTTTTTGTATTTATGTTGTTGAATTTTACTATTTGGTACTAATAACAATATTATTAATATGTATGCAAGTTGTTGATATTTTCACCAATTACAGTACTAGTCTAATCCTTGGGCACCTGACCATGGATTTTGGGTTACTTGTTTCTAGGCCAAGAGTTATTCCATCACTTTTACATCCCATGGGAGTTCATTTCCACCCACCCCCACCATATTTCATATTCCATGCATCCTAAGTGGTTGCACCCGTAAGGAACCCATCCGTACCACCTCTTCTATCACTTCTATCCACAATGGATACATCCGTATTCCACCTACCCCCACCACCATTTCCATATGCGCCATCCACCGAGACTTCCACAATAGATGTTTCCTCGAAGCATTTTTTACAGTCAAGCGCTCCACCTACCAACAACTCTCCATCTATGCATGAGATATTCAAGGTGAGATAATGTGTTGATGGTCAATTTTTATGTATTATGAATGGAATTGATTTTATGCATATTTGTTTAAATTTAATGATTTGATCCTTATAATCAACACAGGGTGGAATTGTTGAGATATTAGGGTCACAGAGGAGGGTGATACCCTCACGATTGTTAATACCATCTACGGTGATTTGGATTATGTTCAATTACAAATTATCATTTTTCAAGTATTTTAATTCATTGTAGAAAAAAAATTATAACGATGTTTTTTCTTTGTGCAGTCTCTAGAGCGATGAACCACGCTGAGGCGCAAAACCACTCGAGGTGCTTCTTCGAGAAAGAGAATAAAAATCATTTTTTAGGATGCTCCTAAGGGTGGCGAGGGTGGCAGTGGTCAATGAGTGACCAATGACTGTCATTTTGTATCTAGGCCACCTTATGGAAGATTTTTATGTTAGGGCGTTTGTTGTCATTTTGTATTTGGGAACGATGTGCCATTTTGTAAAAAACCTAAAATCTAGACGATGTTGAATACACACACACACACACATTTCAGGGCATGTTTTTTTATGAATCTCATTATTTCTACATTTTATGTTGATGAACATATGAATTTCAAAGTGTTTCAATTTCCACTATTTTTTGTTATATATGAAATTGCAAGAAATAAATCTAATCTAAATGGATTTAAAGAAATTTATTCTCAAAAGACAACTCTCAGAAACAGTAAGTAGAAATAACTATGTATCTCTATTCTTCTAAGAACTATTTCCACATAAAAATGTCACTACAAGGATATTCCGAGGAAACATATATTTACACTATTTTATAAAGGGAGAAACCTACATGAACATCATGAACATGAACATCATGAACATGAACAGGAACGGAATAATCCATGAGTTGAAATCAATGCACACTTTGGGATTATGGATGGCTTTGGGATAATGAAGACATGATGTGAAGATGAAATGGCAAACTAAAAATATACTATAACCTTCAATTCAATATCTCTTAGTATGATAAGTTGAATATTGTTTTTCAATAGTTGGAAGGAGAAACTCATACATCAAAAGATAGAAGGATCACTTAACGCATCATTGTAGATTTTGATGAGTTTTTAGATTCAATAACTTACATCCAACTAATAGAAACTACATTACCTTTACTATATTCAATAAATCCACTTATTATAGGAGATGTTTGTTGAAGACTATACAAAGATATTTTAGGTTCTAGCAACTATTTCACAAAATTTGGATAGATTTATGAAATTTTGATGAAATGAAATAATTTTTTGTCAATTTGGTTGAGTATTCAAATAGATTTGGAGTGTATTATTGCACTAATCATTGTAATAATTTATTTTAATTAATTAATTTCTTTTTAAAGTGTTAAGGAAGTTTGTGTAAGTAAAAATAATTTATATTTTTAAAGTGATTATAAATACTCGTGTTACTCATTAACGAATATTTTATGGTGGAAAGGATTGCTAAGTGCTAAATCCATACGCAATTAATGGTTCTCAAATACCTAAATTTGATGAAAGACTAAAGGCATGTCCTAGTTAAGACTCTATGAACCAATAATAAGAACAATTTAAGCTAACATAATCACAATAGAAATAAGAGGGTTGAAACCTCACATTAATCTATCCAAAACGAAGCATGGTTCATTATTATGGAAATCACAACATGCTACAAGGGATTCTTAATACAAAATCAACACATAAAATATAAGTACAAATTAAAGCCTCGCATCAAATGAAAATATACCTCAAATTCTCCATTAAGATCTCCAAAATTTTGTACAACGTATCCCAAGAGGAGAGCTCCTAAATACCCAAATTATCCACCCTTTACAATGGAGAGAGAGAACTCTTCTTTATAGAGTGAGTCTCTTCTCTTATACAACAAAATATTATTATTTGCTAACTAACTCCATGAGAAGTCAAATAAATATTATAATAATGGATTAGTTATATCTCTCCTCAATCCATGGTTGACCACGTTACAACATGTGGACATTAGCCACTACAAAGCAATTCATCCTCATATAAAAATAATAGTAGTATGCACAAAATATTTCTCTTAAAGGGGATGCACCACCAAAAATAGGCATCGAACCAATTCAAATGCCAAGTGTCCACACAGAATGTTCCCTCCAAGAATGTGCATGCATGCAACCACTTCACATGTGTGAATTCCAAGTTTTCCAACTCCATGGATGAATGTACAATATGCCAAGTGGATGGAGCATCCACAATAAATTATGTGATCAATGCCTTGCCTTTCTTTTCCTAGCCTTTGCTTTCCTTGTTTTCCTAGCCTTACCTTGCATTTTCTTGTCTTGCCTTTCCTTACCTTGCCTTGCCTTATCTTTCCTTTCATACCATGCCATTCCATGTCTTTCCTTGACTTGTCATGCCATGCCTTGACTTGTCATGCCATGCCTTTCCTTGGCATGCCATGCCTTTCCTTGACTTGAATTTCCATTCCATGTCTTTCGTTTCCATGTCTTGTCTTTTCTTGCCTTGCCATACCTAGACCTATACCTATACCTAGACCTTCACTTGCCATGTCTTTCCATGCCTTGAATTTCCTTGCCATGCCTTGCATTGCCTTGCCATATCTAGCCTTGTCTTGTCTTGCATTTCCTTTCCTTTCCTTGACTTGCCATGCCATGTCTTGCCTTTCCATGCCATGACATGTCTTTCATTGCCTTTCATTGAATTTCCTTTCCTTGCATTTCCTTGAATTTTCATGTCATGCCATGCCATTCCATGCCTTGAATTACATTGTCTTTCCTTGAATTACCTTGCATTACCTTGACTTTCCTTGAATTTCCATGCCATGCCATGACATGCCTTGCCTTTCCATGTCATTCCATGCCAAAGAAAAGAGAACAAGGGGGGGGGGGGATATATAAAGAAAGAGAGGGGGATTGGATAGGGAGTGTTTGAGAGTGTGAGAGGGAGGGAGAGAGAGAGAGACAAGAGGTCGATAATGAGATAGAGAGAGAGAGAGAGGGAGGGGGTAGAGATACAGGGAGGTAGAATGAGGGGAAGAAAGAAAGAGGGGAGGAGGGAGAGGGAAAGAGGGGAAGAGAGAGAGTGAGTGAGAGTGATACTAACAATGAGGAGAGAGAGAGGGGGGGGGATATATAAAGAAAGAGAGGGGGATTGGATAGGGAGTGTTTGAGAGTGTGAGAGGGAGGGAGAGAGAGAGAGACAAGAGGTCGATAATGAGATAGAGAGAGAGAGAGAGGGAGGGGGTAGAGAT
>ML781679.1:10062-24461 GCA_009831015.1 Picea engelmannii | reverse complement strand
ATTGTGTGTGTGAGTGTGAGAGGGGGAGATATCAATACAAAGAGGAGGGGTAGAGAGATGAGAGATAGTGGAAGAGGGATATAGAGAAGGGGGGTAGAGGGAGGGATAGTGAGAGGAAGGGGGGGAAGATAGGGAGACATAGAAGGGGGTTAGAGATAGAGAGAATTAGGGGAAGGGGGGGAGATAGAGGGAGAGAGAGAGGGGGGGTAGAGAGAGAAATACAAGAAGAGAGAGAGAGAGAGAGAGTGGGACTAAGACTAACAATGAGGAGAGAGAGAAAGGGTGGGAGATAGGTGGAAGAGAGAGTGGGGGTAATAGATGAGGGAACTACAAAGGGTTAAAGGGAGAGAGGGAGAGAGAGAGAGAGGGAATGGGTGTGAGAGTGTGATGCATGGAAAGAAAATTTCTAGATCTAGGTATTTTCATGCCTTGTGATGTCTAGGTCTTACTGTGTTTAGTCATTACCATGTATAGGAGTATGAGAGGGAGATAAAGAGGGGGGTAGAGAGAGAGAGAGAGGAATGGTGGGATAGGGAGGTAGATAGAGGTAAAGAGATAAATTGGGGGGAGTGGGGGAGATAGAGCGAAGGGGATTCAAAGTGTGTGGGAGATAGGATTAGATGTAGGAGAGAGAGGGATAAAGTGAGTGGGAGGGAGGGGACAATGGAAAACAAGATATAGGATATAGGAGCACACATTTGTTCCCGAAACCCATGCACAGTCCTAGAGAATGTGTACATTCCTAGAGTGTGTGTACTCTTAGGAATGTGTGCACGTTCCTCAAGCATGTGTGTGTTCCTTTGAATTCAAAACTGTTTTGGAGGGATTGAAAAATTTAGCATATGTGGATGTTGACTTCGTTGTCTCTGATTTAGGTTCGAGATGACAAACCTAGTGGTCTGGTCTACAAATAGATAAAAACCTCCATTTTTTTGAATACCTCTTTCCATCTCTATTTTTTACAATATTTTTCTATAGGCTACAACATTTAGTTGTTGAAAAAACTATAGACATGGATAGAGTCGACTATGCAGATTCCAAATATATAGTTTTTTTTAATTAATATTGTTTACAATTTTTAATCTATTTTTTCTTCGCATATATAAAAATCTTAGAATACACACCTCTTTTATCTTTTTGTAACTTTTTGTCGACTTAACCATTTCTAAAATGAGTTATATGTCGCACTAAAAGAGACTGATACCTACGATCTAGAAAAAAATAATCTTTTAATCATGTGTTAAGACCCTCTTAGCTTGCCTAAACAAAAGGCATTGTAATTTCAAGGATATATTGACTTTCATAATTTTAAAGAAACACAAAATTAATATTGTAAATTTCCAAAAAATACATCGCACTAGAAAAATGGGTTCTCTACATTTAAAAAAAAAAATTAGAATGAAATTCCATCATTAAGGTACTCAACACTAAATAGACACATATACCTTATATTTTGCTAGAAAAATAACATACCACTATTAGAAAAATATAATTTCACATAGTTATTCGCAATATATATGAATAAAAGTTGTATATTCAAAAAGCCAATTCAATTTCTATTGTTTCATGTTTTTATACCATATTCAAATTCATTGTAAAAGTACCTTGAATAATCCCTCCAAGTTAAGAGATTATTGTTTTTCCACGTTTGCATTGCCACAAACATGTCATGAGAGACCATCATTACCTTGCACTCACCCTTTACTTATGTCATCTAACTTTCTTCTCAACTCTTTATGCACATGAGTATATGCCAAACAACCAAATACTCTGAAGTGTGCTACATTGCATCTCATACCTATCTATGTTTCTTGTGGGACTTTGTTCTTCACACATTTAATGGGAGATTCGTTCAAAATACAAATAGATCAAGTTGTACTACTTCTCCTCAAAAATCATTTGACAGATGTCTTTATTCTAACATGCTTATATCCATATTCATAATGGTTCTTTTTTTCCTTTCTGCTACACCATTTTGTTGTGGTGTATACCTTGCCATAAAAAATCTGTTGATGTCATGCTACTTGTAGAAAAAATGAAAATCACTTGAATCATATTCATCTCCTATGTTTAATAATAACACTTAATTTGATGGCCACTTTGTTTTTCTATCAATGCCTTGAATTCTCTGAACTTTTCAAAAGTTTCATATTTCTTTGCAAGAAAGTACACCCAAGTATTTTTGGTGTAATCATCTATGAAGTTTAGGAAGTAGTATCTTCCTCTTAGTGACTAGGTCCACACAAATCTATATGAACCAACTCCAAGTGTGTCTTAGCTCTATACGACACTCATTTAGGTAAATTGTACCTATGTTACTTTTCCATAATTCAAATAGCATATGAACTAGATGGCTCTTGAATAGGAGGAAAACCTTTAACCATCATTTTTTGTTGCAATAATTTTAGGCCATTAAAATGTAGATGACCAAATCTGAAACGCCACAACCAAAATTCATCCAAGCATATTGTTTTTTGGGAAAATGAGACATCTTTTCTACCATAATTCATGACAAGGGGATACATTCTATTCTTTGTCATGTTCACCCTAGTAATAAACATCTTATTAGGAGGTTTGTAATATATAACACAATCATTTCCCTTAAATATCACATTACATCCTTTTGGAGTAAGTTGATCAACACTAATGAGGTTATGATTCAAACCTAGGGCATAATACACATCTGGTATGTGCCTTCTTTGGCATTGTTCAGTCAAAATGTTGACCATTCTTTTTCCCATAACATTTACAATATTGTTTTTCCCCAATTTAACTTCAGTATTTATTGAATCATCTAGGTTTGAAATTAGGCTTATATTTACCATCATATGATTGTTACACCCAATATCTATAATAAAAATATCATTAGAAGACTCTTGGGAAACGTTACAAGTAAGGAATAAAGAGTCTTCATAGTTCTGAGAGGTGTTAGAATAGTTTTCATCATGTTTGTTAGGGTTAGCCTTCTTCTTCCTACATTCATGCTCATAATGACCTAGCTTATTATAGTAAAAACAATCAACCTTGGATTTGTCATACCTTTGATTTTGTTGTGTTGTTTCTCCCCCTTGAGCTATAAGGGTTTTGATATGGTCTCATTTCTTATTCTAAATCTTCCTTACCATCTCTTTGCTCACTGCTTTCTTTGGTCACTCCTTATACTACTCTTATTTCTTTGGTCACTGCTTCTACTACTCGTATCCCTACCTCTTGAAATTGATATTCTTTTGCCCCTCGAGATAGAAACCTAAGATTTGAATGCATTTTCCAAAGATGAATCATCATTCCTATTTATTTTGGATTCATGGGATAGAAAAATCCCAACAAACCAACAACTCTTTTATTGATAGATTGTCAAGTCCTTAGACTCTTCAGTGGCTACAACCACTGCATCAAACTTCTTACTCAAGGTTCTAAGAACCCTCTATACAACTTTTTGATCTAGAAGTTCTTCACCATTCATTCTTAATTGGTTTACAATGTTCATGACTTAGGTCATGAACTCGTCTAAAGACTCTTACTCCTTCATCTTCAAATTTTCGAAATTCATTCTTAATTTTTGCAACTTGATTGTGTTTACCTTGGTAATGCCTCCATAGTTGGTCTCTACGATGTCCCAAGCTGTATTTGAGAATTTAGCTCTTGAGATCTTGGGAATTATATTATCATTCAAGCTATTTTGGATGAAATAAAGTATTTTTACATCTTTATTCATGTATTTTCTTAGCTGATCTTTTTGAGAATTTGTTGAGACTTGATATACTTGATCAATTGGTTTTGGTTATCCATGCACTGAAAAATCCCAAACATTATGAGAATGCAATAACCTCTTTCATTTTGATCTCCCAAACTTCATAATTTTTCCATGTGGCTATGCAAAACTACTCATGCCCAAAGCCATTTTTTTTATTATTTTTTATGCAATAAAAAAAAAACACTTTTATGACTCTATAACAAGTAGTCATATATATTTAATCATAGCAAGTGGATTACATAGGCGAAAATTGATAATTACACTTGCATCCGAACAATCACAAAAACCCTCGACACAAAAGCCTAACAGATAGAACTGTTATGCAATTGAGAAGAGGGTCAAAAAATCCCTTCATAGCTCGACAATGACCAAACAACCATATGTTTTAGTAGATCCTTAAATGTTTTAAAACCATGGTTTCTTTAAAAAAAAAAAAAAAAAAGTTGACAAAATTTTCTCAATACCATGCATTCCATAATCTGGATCTCCACGCTCTCGCTTTTCAATGTACTTTGTTTCATTGTTTACACAGATTCTCCGCCTCTTTGAAGCCTTCAAATCAACAACTCTACCTTCAAGCGGTCCAATTCAGTTCTCCAGTGATGGAGACAAGCTGTGAGATTGAAAAGTGTATTGATTGAATTCGGCTTGCTCTAATACTAGTGATGGATGTGTTAAATATAATGTAACCTCAACAGTCTGACTGTACACTGCCAGTTGTACTGGACAGTTGTACTTTCTATTTTTGTCTTGCTTGAGCATATTTAGCTCAGCCATCTCCCATTACATTGTAATCTCCTCATACGAACTTCTTCAGTACTTCTTCATACATTCCAATATACTATTCTATTCTTTCTCTCTGTATTTTCTCTTTGCTTCACAATTTATCATGATATCAGAGTGTCAGCAATAAGCCTCTTCACACAGTCTAGAGAGCCACACGATCCTCACAGAGTAGAGCTTACACGCATCTTGAGAGCATGCGACACAGACTTTTCACAAGGTTTGGAAAGTTGTCTGTAATACTCTCTAAAGATTGTCGTAAGAAACTCACGCGAGGTTGCAGAGCGTACTACGCTCGAAAGAACGAGGAAGCAGAGACTGAGAGAGAAGAAACCCTAAAGATTCGTGTAATCTTTTCAAGAATCATCAAAGATTGACGAAGAAAATCTGGAGGAGGCGAGAAATTTTAAAGAACTCGAAAATTCCTCTCACATCTGTTAAAAATTGAAGCAGTAAACAAAGAATTCGTGAAATTCTTTCAATCTTTGAAAGATTCACAAAATATTTCTTCCACAAGAGAAAATTCCATCAAATTCGGGAAAGATCGCGTCAAACACGCATGGAACAGCCATTGCGGCCATAAGAGTCATCTTGTGAACAGATCTGAGGCGGGAAACCAGTCCAGAAGGGACGCGGAGAGCACGGAAAAGGCGAAAGCATTTTAGTTGTTTGATCCTGTGCAGAGGCCCTTCAGTCGGTAGATCAGCAAGAAGGTGCACGACGTTTAGTCGTTTGAAGCACACCAGAGAATTTTTTACTTGTGAAGTCCCGACATCATCCAGACCCTCCATCAAGAAACACATGGTGAGATCTCGGCATTTCGTGACTCGCAAGGTGTAAAGGTCAGAAGCAGCCATGAGAATTCGCGATCCGCGAAACTCCGAGTTCTTCTAGACCGTTGGATTAAGAAAGATCATGAGCCTTCAATCTTTTCTCATCACCACATCGCGAATCAGGAGTTGGACGAGCAAAGTCTTGCACTCCAAAACTTCGATACGCAATATTGCGAAATCCTGAAACAATCACAGCCGTCCATCTCAGAGGACAGGTGGTAGTAGATCAATGCATCGTCACATCAACATATCGTAATTTGGGGTTTTCAAAGACCATTGCAACAAGACTTTGCAACTCGCGAAATTGCGATACGCGATCTAGTGATAAGATCTTAGCCATCCGTTTATCCAGACATGTGGCGAACATCGTAACACCCGTCGGCATTTCGACATTCGGGGTTTCAAGTTGACAGACACATTGTGTCAACGGAGCATCGCAAGTCGTGAAATCCCGACAGGAGGAACCCTCCATTTGCGGGGCCCAGCTGACGTCATCTCGTCAAACAAGTCAATCGACGCATCGACATTTCGCGGATCCTCGAGACGAGATGTCCGGGACATATCAAATCATGAAATCATGAGGAGAGAGCACGACCGTCCATCTGCTGGGACGTGTGGCAGAGATCAGAGGAATCAGGAAAGTCTCGAAAGAAACGTGCCATCGGTAAATCGGAGATCGGGGAATCGAGGAGACAGAAGAGCTCGACATCAGAACTCACGAAATACCGATTCGCGATATCCCGATAAGATCTGGACCGTCAAATCACTACACGATCTGGACCGTTGAAAAGTCCAAAGGCGAATTTTCGCGTTTCGACATTTTGAAAGGCAAACAATGGGAAAAGCCCGTAGCACTTTAAAAGAAAGATGCGTGGTCACATTGCAAGGAGACCTAGGGCCAATTCAAGCTCGATAAGCTCCCATCGGCCATCGGCAAATCGACGTTTCACCGATCAGAGGTAAATAAAAAAAATTCCTATGTACTTCTGCAAAAAAAAAATTAATTCAAAAATCATGGCGTCGTCTAGCAATCTAGGCCCAACTCAGGTTCTGATTCTTCTTGGTAAGAATTATGAATTTTGATCTCCTCAAATGAGGTTGTTCTTGCAAACACAAGAGTGTTGGGAACCAGTGGATCTTGGATATGTGGAACCAGATCCATCCGCCCTCACTTCCATGACAAATGTGCAGAGAATTGCTCAGGCAACTCTGAGGACCAAAGAAAACAAAGCGAAATTCTGGATTCAAAATTCTGTAGATGATTCGATTTTCTCGAAAATCACAGGTGCTGGTACTTCCAAACAGGCCTGGGATATCCTTAAATCTTCCTACCAAGGAAATGACATGGTAAAAATAGTTAAACTGCAGACCTTGTGGACACAATTCGAGACTCTCAGGATGACAGAGTTCGAAACAGTGGATCAGTTCATGACCAGAGTCATGGGAATCGTGAACCAGATCAGACTGATTGGTGAAACCATCACTGATCAACGAATTGTTGAGAAAATTCTTAGAAGTCTACCCAAGAAATTTGAAATGGTTGTAACAGCAATCCTTGAATCCAAGGATCTGTCAAGATTTTCAACAGATGAGTTAATTGGTTCTCTGGTGACACATGAGACCAGACTACATCTCACAGATGAGTCAATCTCCAATGCCTTCCAAACTCAATTCTCATTTAGAAGAGGGAAAGGCAGAGGAAGAGGGAACAATCAAAGTAATCCTCACTACAGTGGAGGTAACAGACAACAATCTCAGAATCCAAATTTCCAAGGTCAAAGGCAACAACAACAATATCAATATCAGAATTTCCAGCCTCAAAGAGGTAGAGGGAGAAGATCTAATGACAAAACTAGCATACAATGCTATTACTGCAAAAATTATGGGCACTATGAATCTGAATGCAGGAAGAAGCAGGCAGATCAACTCTCAGGAAGAGCACATGTGTCAAATCATATGGGAGACACCTCAAGAGGTATGTTTCTCTCATGCCACAAAACTGAACAACAACCTAAAGATCTCTGGTTGTTGGACAGTGGATGCAGCAATCACATGACAGGTAACAAAGAATTACTTTCGTGCCTTGATTCTTCAATCTCATCTGATATTACACTTGGAAATGATCATTTAGTCAAAGTTCAAGGAAAAGGAACTGTTCCTATTCTTACTAAACATAATGAAAAGAAAGACATATGTAATTTCTATCATGTTCCAGACTTGAAACATAACTTGTTAAGTGTAGGAAATCTCATTGAAAAAGGATATAAGGTACTTTTTGAGGGAGCATCTTGCAAAATCTATGATAGAAAACCAAGCAGAAAATTGATTTCTGAAATCTATATGACTCCAAATAGGATGTTTCCCCTTACCCTCAGAACTACAAATCTGAGTCAACCTTATGCACAGAGTGCATCAACCTTGAATGAAACAATTGTTTGGCATACAATATTTGGACATCTACCATTTCAGAGTCTAAGTCTTCTTCAGAAAAACTCCATGGTCAAAGGTCTACCTATCTTTAAAGAGAAAATTTCCCATGTGAGTCTTTCATACTTGGAAAACACAAGAGAACTAGTTTTCCACAGTCTTCCAATCAAGCCAAACAACATCTTGAACTAGTTCACACTGACCTATGTGGACCAATGCAAACAGATTCAATAGGTGGTAGTTTTTACTTTCTAACGTTTATTGATGATTTCAGCAGGAAAATATGGATCTATTTTCTCATACACAAGTCTGAAACATTTACAAAATTCGAAGAATTCAAAGAAGAAGCTGAAAAACAGAGTGGAAAATTTCTCAAAGTATTCAGGTCAGATGGAGGAGGAGAATACAACTCCAAATAATTTGCAAATTTCTGCAAATCTCAAGGCATCATCATGCAAGCAACAACAAGGTATACTCCACAACAGAATGGAGTGGCTGAAAGAAAAAATCAGACCATCATAAATATGGAAAGAACACTTGTCAAAGAGAAATGTCTTTCAAATACTTTTTGGGCTGAAGCAATAGCATACTCAGCTTACCTTTTGAACAGATCACCAACCACCAGTCTACAGATGAAAGTTCCCCAAGAAGCATGGGGTGGGACAAAGCTCAATGTATCTCATCTAAGGACATTTGGATGCATAGCATATGCACACATACCTTCCGAATTAAGGAAGAAGCTTGATGATCGAAGTGAGAAATGTATTTTCACTGGATATAGTGAAACATCTAAAGCCTACAGACTTTACAATCCAATCACCAAGAAATTAATTCTCAGCAGAGTTGTACAATTTTTGGAAAACCAATTCTGGAATGATTCAGAAAATCAGCAAGTGGTCAGTCAAAATCCATTGTTGCCAAGTTCTAAAAACACAGAAAATTCAGAATAGCAAGTACCTCAAACTTCTCTTCCAAGAATACAGGTACAAGGACAACCAAATAACTCACAGGATAACTCAACTTCCAGCAGAGAATCATTCTCTGAACCACAGAATCAAAGAACTCGAAGTTTGAGAGAAATCCATCAACAATTGGATGACTTTGAGCAACATAATATTTTTTCTTTAATGTCATGTCAACCTACATCCTTTAAGGAAGCAGCCAAGGAGCCACATTGGGTTCAAGACATGAACCAAGAAATTGACTCCATTGAGAAGAACAAGACATGGGATCTTGTTGATCTACCAACTCACAAAAAGAGTATTGGTGTCAAGTGGGTTTACAAAACTAAACTCAATGAAAAAGGATAGATTGAAAAGAACAAGGCAAGACTTGTTGCCAAAGGATTCTCACAACAACCAGGTACTGATTATGGTGAAACTTTTTCTCCAGTAGCAAGGTTAGACACCGTCAGAACTCTATTGGCCATAGCAGCACAACACAAATGGCAAGTTTACCAAATGGATGTCAAGTGAGCATTCCTAAATGGTTTTTTAGAAGAAGAAGTTTATGTCGATCAACCACCTGGATTTGAAGTCCAAGAGCACCCAGCCAAAGTGTATCGGTTGAAGAAATCCTTGTATGTCTTAAAGCAAGCTCCAAGATCTTGGTACAGTAGAATTGACACTTATCTGATCAAAAGTGGCTTCAACAGAATTCAAAATGAACCAACACTTTATACCAAAACAGATCAGCACGGTAAAATATTAATTGTATGTTTATATGTTGATGACATGATCTACACAGGAAATCTAGAGCTAACAGATTTCAAACATGTCATGCAATCTGAGTTTGAGATGATAGATCTTGGCATAATGAAATATTTTTTAGGCATTGAGGTTCATCAATCAGCCAAAGGCATTTTTGTCTGTCAGCAAAAGTATGCAGTAGACATCCTCAAAAGGTTTCGCATGGAAGGATGCAATCCAACAGAAACCCCCATACCTTTAGGCACAAAATTAAGCAAGAATGATGAAGGTCCCACAGTGGATTCTACTTTATACAAAAGTTTAGTAGGAAGTTTGTTGTATCTTACAACAACTAGGCCCGACATCATGTATGCAACTAGCCTTGTTTCTAGATTCATGGAATCACCAAAAGATTTGCATTGGAAAATGGCAAAACGAATTTTGAGATATGTAGCAGGAACAATAAATTTCGTTTTATGGTACACTAAATATGATAGTAATCAACTCTCTGGTTACATAGATAGTGACTTTGTAGGCAACCTAGATGACAGGAAAAGCACGTCTGGATATGTTTTTCAAATGGGCACGAACCTGATTTCATGGGCATCGAAGAAGCAACCAATTGTATCCATATCTTCTGCAGAGGCAGAGTATGTAGCTGCTACCTCAGCTTCATGTCAAGTTGTATGGCTGAGAAGATTATTGACAGACATGTCACATACAGAAAAGGATCCAACTCCTATTTTCTGTGATAATACATCATCAATTGCATTATCTAAGAACCATGTGTTTCACAAGAAAAGTAAACACATTGACACTCAATTTCATTTCATACGCCAGCTAGTCAATAATGGTGATATTGCACTACAATTTTGTGGTTCTAGAGATCAGCTTGCTGATATCTTTACAAAGCCACTAGGAAAGTCAGTTTTTGATTTTCAGAGACAACACTTAGGCATAGTCAGTGCTGATGATTGTAACTGTTGATTTTAAGAGGGAGTGTTAAATATAATGTAACCTCAACAGTCTGACTGTACACTGCCAGTTGTACTGGACAGTTGTACTTTCTATTTTTTTTCTTTCTTGAGCATATTTAGCTCAGCCATCTCCCATTACATTGTAATCTCCTCGTACTAACTTCTTCAGTACTTCTTCATACATTCCAATATACTATTCTATTCTTTCTCTCTGGATTTTCTCTTTTCTTCACAATTTATGAGGATGGAGGCAATGAGATTATGCTACATTTTTCATCAACAACTAACAGGAAATACCTTGAAACATTGCTTCAACTTATTAACTTTATTCTTTCATTCATTTAAAAATGAGATATAAATACGAATAGGAGAATACTTTTTAGGAAGATCTCCAAATACAATGTCTACAAAACACCTTGTTTGAACCATTGTTACAGCTTATTAAATTCATACTTGTATTACAAATTACAAATGAGATATATATAAATACATATGGGAGAATACTTTAAAAAGATCTAAGTGTTTTTCAAGTGTGAAGATCTCTCTAAATGAAATGTCTGAAGTAATTACAATATTCTAACCATTGTCATGTTTAATGGAATAATTTATCCCACTTGTTTGACCAAGTAGATGGATGATAGGCATCATAAATGCACTTATATGAGATAGGTGAATTTGCATTTGTTAGGTAGGAGAAGGATGGAGTATTATAGAGAAATATTTAATTCTATGTATTTGAAATTTAGTTTTTCATATGAATATGGAGAAGAGTTGAACAACTTCATTGTTCTTGTGTGTGTATGTTTTCCTCTACTTGAACTTGAACATGGAGAAGGACTAAGACTTTTTGAAGATAGGAGAGCAATTTGCAGGTTGTTGGAGAGCATTTTCGATCTTGGTTGAGCCATAGCGGTGCAAAAATTTGAGGAAAAACCTTTCAAAACATTTGGGTTTTTGGAGGCGGTCACCCCCTTCTAGTGTACATAGAGCAACTAGGCCTTGAGGTCACCCCAAGAGAGTGCATAGGGTGTGAACACATCAAGACTTACGCGCTAAAATTTCTAGGTTTGGGTCAACTTTGTGCCTCGGGTAAGGTGTGACCTTGATAAAATTTGTTTTGACTATTTTAAGGCAAGATAACGTCGAGATATGAACCAAAAAGGGGAAGTCGAATGTCAACAGGAGATTCATGGCCTCAAACAGCAGCCCATCACTGTCACAAGGACCAATTTTAATAGGTAACAATTATGATGTTTGGTTTGTCAAAATGAAAAAAAATCTTTGGTCTGAATATTGCTTGGAAGTAGTAGTTAATGGGTTCACAGAACCAGATCTAGCTGATATACAAGCAATGACAAATGCACAGAGAAATGCTCTCGGATAACTCATGAAAAAAGAGAAATGCTCTTGGATAACTCAAGAAAAAGGACAGAAAATCCCTATGGCTCATCCAACAATGATTAGAGGAATCATGCCAAAAAATCATGGGATACTCTTGAAATATCCTATCAAGGCACAGATAAAGTCAAAAATGCAAAGTTACAGACACTTGAAGAGTTTTGAGAATCTTCAGATGAAGAATTCATATTTTGTGGATCATCTCATGACCCACGTCACTAAATCAGCAGTGCACCCATGGAGAAGACATTCAATATCAAAAGGTCACTGAGAAGGTACTCAGAATCCTTCCTGATAAGTTTAATATGGTTTTGGTCACCATAGAAGAGTCAAAAAACTTGTCAATAGTGACGGTTGAAAAACTCATGGGATCTTTGTTAACTCATGAGAATAGGTTTAGTCAAAATACTGAATATTTGGAGAACGCATTTCAGTCTCAAGCCTCCATAAGAAGAGGTAGAGGTCGAGGGAATAGAAGAAGAGGCATACAAGGGAGAGGATGCTCTCAACAGAGTGATCCAGTGTTAATATTGCAAGAAATTTGGTCACTACCTAAGTGAATGCAGAAACAAGCAAGCAGATTTAAATAGGGGCAGAGAAAATGTTACAAACACCGAAGAAGGAACATTTGATTCAATGTTCTTCTCATGCCAAGTCAAAGAAGAAGAAAGAAACAATCATGATCTATGGTTGTTGGATAGTGGTTGCAAAAATCATATGATAGGTAATGCAGATTTGTTTTCTAGTTTAGATAGCTCTGTCACATCTCAAATTAAATTGGGAGATGATTATCAAAAGAAAGTATTAGGAAATGGTGTTGTTTATGTTGATGTTTGGACAACATCGGGAAGACATTCTATAAAGATAATAATTAATAATATAATTATTATCGATTGTTAAATATCATATATAATAAGTAAAATGATAATAATAAATAGTTATTGATTATTCAAGGGACGCATCCCTTCATGGATGGTCACCTTATGTTCCCTATATATGGAACACTCATTATTGTTATAATATATGGAATATCTCTCATATCTCATATGAATAAAAACCAACATGGTATTAGAGCGGGACTGGGTTGACTCCCTCACTGGAGGGCCCAGGAAAATGAGAGATAGCTTGCTATGTATCATAGCAGGAGGGTAATGTACAACCCTCTACATCATATACAAATCTCATGTAGAGATTAATATGAGATTACAGATCTATTAAACAGTTTAAGATGTCAGTTTGTATAACTTTCGTTAAAAGGATTAATGATATACGAATATATTCCCAATGGCTCATTGAAACCCTTGGCACATCCAGAATCTTCCATACGAACAACAACAAATTTGAAGGTTGAGTTAGAAAACTAAATATTTGTCATGAGAGAGACATGATCATGAGATTGTGTCAAGTCGTTTGGAACCCTGGATGATCCACATTGTAATATTACCAACACAATGTTGAACTAGTAATGTCATGACCTGCAAATAAAAGTAGAATGAAGTTGTCCTTAACTTCGTCGTCAGTGAGAGAATCCATTTCACCCTGCTCGTCAACATGAGAGAGCAAGAATGAAAACAAATCTTTCTCCAGTGAAGCCTTTCCCTCATGTAGCGCAATTTTCCTCTTATGAATAACACCGCCAAGTTATTTGCGAATGGAATTAGCTGCAAGTTTGTATTTATTATATCACAACGATGGTTTGAGAACGAAATTGCGATTAGGGTTTGTGAGTTCCATGTGATAAATTGTGGAGAAAAGAGAAATGCAGAGAGAAAAGAATAGTATATTCAAATGTATAAAGAAGTACTGAAGAGTTACAGACAATAGGAAATAGCTGAGCTTATATATGCTCAAGCAAGACATAAATAGAAAGTACAACTGTCCAGTACATCTGGAGTGTACGGTTAGTCTGTTGAGGGTACAATATATTTAACACTCCCTCTTAGACTCAACAGTTACAATCAGCAGCACTGACTATGCCTAAGTGCTATCTCTGGAAGTCAAAAAATGACTTTCCTAGTGGCTTGGTGAAGATATCAGCAAGCTGATCTCTAGAACCACAAAATTGTAGTGCAATGTCACCATTATTGACTAACTCGCGTATGAAATGAAACCGAGTGTCAATGTGTTTACTTTTCTTGTGAAACACATGGTTCTTGGATAATGCAATTGCTGATGTATTGTCACAGAAGATAGGAGTTGGATCCTTCTCTGTTTGTGACATGTCTTTCAATAATCTTCTCAGCCACACAGCTTGACATGAAGCTGAGGTAGCAGCTACATACTCTTCCTCTGCAGAAGATATTGATACTATTGGCTGCTTCTTCGATGCCCATGAAATCAGGTTCGTGCCCAGTTGAAAAACATATCCTGATGTGGTTTTCCTGTCGTGTAGGCTTCCTGCAAAGTCACTATCTGTGTAACCAGAGAGTTGATTACAATCAGATGTAGTGTACCATAAACCAAAATTTATTGTCCCTGCTACATATCTCAAAATTCGTTTTGCCATTTTCCAGTGTGAATCTTTGGGTGATTCCATGAA